>LWDY01000027.1:600000-880291 GCA_001624995.1 Puccinia horiana | reverse complement strand
CTCAGCACTTGCATGCAAGTGCCCTCAAGAAGGTTCTTTCAGAACCCTTTAGGATGTTGTGCCCATGTCATACAAAGTTATAGTAATTTTTGCCTGTGGAAGGATGCTGAATTGGTGCTGAATCTTTCTGAAGTCATGTTGAAAATGGTCTGATATCAAATTGAAACCAACCCCAACCCTGACCATATAAAGTAGTGTAACTTCTTCCAGAACACATGTACAACCTCATTGCAAAGCAATATCAACTGCTTGGCAGAAACAAAGATTTTTTCAATGCAATAATGTGATTTAATTGATCATGGGGTTATAAGATGTTCCAAAAATTCCAGGATACATTTGAATATATCAAAACCAAATTTGTATATTGGATGAATTTCTTGTGTCATGAACATGCATAAGCTCAATCAATCATTTTTCTGACTTCATAACTTGTGACATGAATAGATAAACTTCACAATAAACAAGCACATGTCAATAAATATTGGTTTCAACCCTGTGACACTTTGAAACAGCAAGAAAAAATAGATTTGTATGGTCTTCTGGTGCATACTTCAAGTAGTCAACCATGGATTAGATTAACTGGTGTATTATTTAAGAGAATTTTACTCTTTTTTAGATCCATGAAAATAACAAATGAACAATGTTTCTGAAATTCAGCATTGCAAGGTTTCATGAGAACAATTTTTTTTCTCACCAAGGAGACTCACATGAATTATTTTTCAATGCACAGACTTGATCCATTTTGAATTTCCTAACATTCAGCTTCATCATCTTGGGTTTTCTCCAATGTGCTAGAAGTTGAAGAATGACTCCAAAACACATCAGATCACCGGCATGATGGATCATTCTTCTGATGAAATAATACATGTTTTCAAGAGCATATATCCTTTTGGTAATTCAAAGATGGGGGAACTTCCATATTTGCTGTCTTGAGCTTGAGCCTGTCAGGTCGAGGGTTATTAGTTTTGTTCTTAATATCTTCATCATAAGTTCTCACTGTAGTAATCATAATGATATAAGTATGTGTCGACAATTGTGACAAGATCTTCCCTAACATCTTTCTCTGGTCTTGTATAATTGGCTTTGGTTATGAGAACTTACACAGGAAACAATCAAAAAGGATTAAAGCCTGCTCTAATGAACTGATTAAGGCAACATCAATTTGGTGCACATACTCCAAGTTTGATTTCTTGTGTTCCTTTCAATTCATATCTCTTGACAGATGAAATGTAAAATTGAAATTTGCTATCCTTGTCCCTGTTTGACATACTTTAAGCAGTTGCTGTGTCTCAAAAGATGTGGGAAGTTTTTGAAACAAAATGACTGAAAATTTGATCATGTAATTTTAATAATTTACCAAGAAAATGTAAGTTATTGTAGTTCAATTGAATTTTTCTTACTTATCATGTGAATTTTGGAAGATTGAAAGGTATTGGTTTAATTTTTTGCTCTATCCTAAATAGCTCCTCCAAGCAAATTTTTTAAAATGGCATCTTTTTGGTGGCCAAAAGTCATGCAGAACTTGGGTGCACGCTGTTGAGTCACCTAGAGTTCCAACTCTCACTGGACACACATCTTCTTCAAAAGCAAAACTGGATTAATTCAATTCAGAATTTGGATTCATCATTTTTCAAACACACTAGGCATGAATTCCAAATGCAGAATTTGATGCAGATTTAATCTGATGCCAAACTTCAAAAAAAGGGATCTTTATAATGATCATATGTTATCATTGTTTTTTTTTATTGGCCAACCCACAATTTTATTCCCAGTGATTCAAACTTATGGGGAAATTTTCTGACTGTAAGACAACCTTCTGCCATATAGTTATTGCCAAGCTAATGAAAATTGGCCGGATTTTGATAATAATGTCTCCCTCAAATTGATTTAACAAATGTTCCTCTTTTTATTCTTTTTCTCTCTTCCAAAGTTTTTTTCTTTCTTTTTTTTTGACTTTGCCAGCTTGCCTTGGAGCATGACACAAAAACGTGTCCGCGTACGTTTGTGTGTCGCTTACAATGATTTTTTTTTTGGATTTCTGACTTTGCCAGCTTGCCTGGGACTCGGGAGCATGACACACAAACATTTGCGTGTCGTTTTTATTTTTTTATTTTTTTATTTATTTAATATGTATGTTTTATTTTATTTTATCTTTTCATCTCTGACTTAGCCAGCTTGCGATGAAAAGCTGGTAAAGTCAGAAGAAAAAAAAACGACACACAAACGTACATGTGAACCTTTGTATGTCATGCTCCCGAGTCCCAGGCAAGCTGGCGAAGTCAGAAATCCAAAAAAAAAAATCATTGTAAGCGACACACAAACGTATGCGGACACGTTTGTGTGTCATGCTCCGAGACAAGCTGGCAAAGTCTGAAAAAAAAAGAAAAAAAAAGAAAGAAAAAGAAAAAAAAGAAAAAAAATGTAAAAAAAGAAAAAAAAAGAAAAAAAAGAAAAAAAAAAGAAAGTAAAAAAAAGAAAAAAAAAGAAAAAAAAAGAAAAAAAAAGAAAAAAAAAGAAAAAAACGAAAAAAAAAGAAAAAAAAAGAAAAAAAAGAAAAAAAAGAAAAAAAAAAAAAAAAGAAAAAAAAGAAAAAAAAGAAAAAAAAGAAAAAAAAAGAAAAAAAAAAAAAAAAGAAAAAAAAGAAAAAAAGAAAAAAAAAGAAAAAAAAAAAAAAAAGAAAAAAAGAAAAAAAAAAAAAAAAAGAAAAAAAGAAAAAAAAGAAAAAAAGAAAAAAAAGAAAAAAAGAAAAAAAAGAAAAAAAAGAAAAAAAAGAAAAAAAAGAAAAAAAGAAAAAAAAGAAAAAAAAGAAAAAAAGAAAAAAAAGAAAAAAAAGAAAAAAAAGAAAAAAAAGAAAAAAAAGAAAAAAAAAAAAAAAAAAAAAAAAAAAAAAAAAAAAAAAAAAAAAAAAAAGAAAAAAAAGAAAAAAAAGAAAAAAAAGAAAAAAAAGAAAAAAAAGAAAAAAAAGAAAAAAAAGAAAAAAAAGAAAAAAAAGAAAAAAAAGAAAAAAGAAGAAAAAAGAAGAAAGAAGAAGAAAAAAGAGAGAAAAAAAGAGGGAAAAGGAAGAAAAAAGCGAAGAAAAAGAAGAAAAAAGAAGAAAAAAGAAGAAAAAAGAAGAAAAAAGAAGAAAAAAGAAGAAAAAAGAAGAAAAAAGAAGAAAAAAAAACTTTGGAAGAGAGAAAAAAATAAAAAGAAGAACTTGTGTTAAATCAATTTGAGGGAGACATTATTATCAAAACCTGGCCAATTTTCATGAGTTTGGCAATAACTATGTGGCAGAAGGTTGTCTTAAAGGCAGAAATTTTCTGTCAGTTAAAATATCCCCATAATTTTGAAACACTGGGAATAAAATTGTGGGTTGGCCAAGAGAAAAAGGAGTATCAACATCTTTGACCTCACACAATTACCTTTGACTTCTGTGCCCACACATAATGAAATATAAAAAATTGTTTCTGCCCAGCCTACTGGGTATGGGTTTACACAGAGGTCAGAAACTACATTAATGGTCAAAACTGGTTGAACTTTGGCAAAAAGGGGGGATCAAGGAGACATTATGATTGGATTGGGGTTAGTTTTTGTATTGGTATGGGATACATTTCTACAAGAAAGATACAGTATTATTCCGGTCACCTTGTGACAGCCATACAATTGTATTACAACTGAGTTGGAACCAACATCTTGATGGGTCCGAACCAACTCTATGAACTGGTTCAGCGATGGCACTTGCAAGCAGATGCTGAGCAAACACCCGTGGTGATACGTCCCCCCTTTTCTGAGGTTGTGGGCAGTTGGGCAGGAGCTGACCAGACCGAGTTGACGGTGATGCAATTGGCCGGTCGAAGTGATCTTGATCGGGTCTCGTCCGAGTTACAATTGGGGTTGTTTGCATTGTTGGGGGGGGCGTTGGCCGGGTGCTACAATTCACATTGTCTGCAGTGTTGGGGGGGGGGGGGGGCGTCGGACGGGGTGCTACAATTGGTGTTGATCGCATGGTGGGGGGGGGGGGGGGGGGGGGGGGGTTGGACTGGGTGCTGTAGCTAGACTGGCCATTGGGGGGGGTATCATCCATCATTTGGCTGGGGTAAAATCTGTTGGAGATTGGCTCGTATCCAAGGTCGTGGTCCAAAAGCGAGTTGATTTGGTTGGCAACCACTGACTTCCCATGTTGTAGCTGTAGTTGAAATAATTAAGCTCACTATGGTCATCATAGTGGGTGTTTGGGGTGCCAGACATTGGAGATAGATATGCGAGGTGGTTTTGATGGAGCGGGGGAAATGGATCTTTTGTTATATTCAAGAAGGGGAGCTCATCTGTAAGGGATTATGAATCCGGGCCGCCATTTTACATACAGGTCCAGAGGAAGTGGCGTAAAGAATTGGGAGCTGTAGTGTGGTTTTGAATGGTTTCATGTTTTGTTTTAGCTATTTTATTTTTTCGTTTTTCAAATCGGCCCTCAGGGTCGATTTGAAGCGAACTTAACACAAGTCCCAACCCTGCTGTGCATTGCGAGGCAAAGCCTCTGTCGCATTGCACTGACCGCAGGGAGGGACTTGTGAATAATACATATATTTTGGCTTGAGTCCTGAGACTCAGTTTTACCACTTTTGGTGGTATGAAATTTGGAGCCCAATTTTCTACCCCTTTGGATGAACCAAACCTCCCACCAAACTATCAGAATGAAGGGGTCAATCCCCTCTACAACATTATCAAATTTTTATGACCCATTCTTTGTTCATCACGGCTAGAGAGCCTGATGTAACGAGCCTCTTCCCAACATTTTGAGTATGCTGCTACCTGTTGTTACCCCTGTTAGACATGTATTTATTAAGTATGCCTTTGTGCCACCCGGAATCCATTGATTCTTTCAGAAGGATACAGCTGCAGAGTTAGAAACAGATTGAATTGGGGGCTGCATACTTAACCCAAGGCTAACTAGCCACCCTGAGGAAACAGCTTGTCTTTAGGTCTTGAGCCTGAGTGTCTCACATTGGATGGAAAAATGTGGAGACAACCGAAAGAAGCGCAAGATCAAGCGCTAAAAATTGGTAAAATTGGCAAAGCCACATATTGGATGGTTTGGCTAGAGATGAGGGGTGTGTGCAGAAAAGTGGATTTCTGTAGTTATCTGCTTCAGGACTCACACCAAGATTTTGGTTTTATTCATAAGCCTCTCTGTGAGACAGAGACCCTCGCGGGGTTCTCTCACGAGAGGCTTTGTTAGGCTCGGATTTGAAGTGCTTTTCGAATACAAAATTAACAACTACCTGATAAATCCAAGTTTAAAAAAGCTAAACTTTTGTGAAAATCAACTTCGAGGGTTTGCCCCCTCCAGCTGCGCTAGCGCTAAGCCCCCTTGGTTTGGTTCAGCCTCGGAGAGATTTTACTCTCTCCGGGGGGTCATCTGAGCATCACACCCCCCGTGCGTCAAGCAACGGTTATGGGTGGCCCGCCGCCTGATAGTCAAGCTTGGTGGCCTCTCTTTTTAGTCAAGAGTGGAGCCTCATGGCTGTGGGTACAGCCGGTACCCAGACCAATGAGGGAACCCCCATTGGTCTGTGTACTGCCTGTACCCATAGCGATGAGGTAGGCCGCTGTACCCAGGCCAACGAAGAACCCCTCATCGCTAAGGTTGCGAAACCAGTATACCAGTCATCGAGCTGGGCCGAACCCTGATCGATGACTGGTATATGCCAGTCATCAAGTTGTCCATCCGATGACTGGTATTTACCAGTCATCAAGAAGGGTTCGGCCCAGCTCGATGACTGGTAAATGCCAGTCATCGAGCAGGGTCAAACCCAGCTCGGTGGCTGGTGAACACCAGTCATCGAGTAGGGTTAGACCAGCTTGATCAAGCTGGGTTTGACCCAACTTGGAGATTGGTACGTACCTGTCATCAAGCTGGGCCAAATCTTGCTTGATGACTGGCAGATATCAGCCATCGAGCGGCGCCAAACACTGCTCGCTGATGGGTATTTAGCAGTCATCACGCTGGGGATGTCTCCTTCCCTCTACGACCAACCGGTGCTAGAGGAAAGATGAGGCACATAGTCGATCCCCTTTCCTTCCTTCTAGGACCGACCGGTCCTAGAGGGAAGAGAAGGGAGACTTCTTCCATCTGGGACCGGTCGAGGGAGTTTACTCCCTTCCCTTCCCTTTGGGACCGATCGGTCGAGGGAAGATAAGGTAGTTTACTCCCCTCCCTTCCATCTAAGACCGGTCGGTCCCAGAGTGAAGATAAGGGAGTCAACTCCCTTCCCTTCCCTCTAGGACCGATCGATCCCAGAGGGAAGATAAGGGGTCTAATCCCTTCCCTTCCTTCTAGGACCGGTCGGTCCCAGAGGGAAGGTATAGAAGAAAAATCCCTTTCCTTCGCCCTAGGGCCGGTGGATCCCAGATGTAAGATAAGCGATCAAACTTCCTTTCCCTCCCCCTAGGACTGACCGGTCCCAGAGGGAAGCGAAGGGAGCAAACTCCTTTCCTTCCCCCTAGGACCGGTCGGGCCCAGAGGGAAGAAGATAAGGGGGTACGCTCCCTTTCCCTCTGGGACCGACCGTTCACAGATACAAGATAAGGAAGTGCAACCCCTTCCCTTCCAGGACCAACTGGGCCCAGAGGAAGGAGAAGGGGGTGCACTCTCATTGGTCTTGGTATAAGCTGTACCCATTCCAACCATGCTCAAAGACAGTGGGATTCGAAAGAATTTTTTTGAAAAAACCCTTTAACCCAAAAGCTTAGGTGGAATCTCAAGCTACATTAATTGAGACCATACGGAGCATTGATTTTTGTGATTTTTCAGTCTTTGATACTAATGATTTTGACTGGTGTGCTTGTAGTTGCAGAAAATAAGCTTCCTGAATAATGATCACGTTGTCATCAACTTGGAGATGGAACCTGAGAGGTTTGGGCGGCGTAGCGGCCTTGTACTCTAGTTCTTATTTAAAAAACACTCAAAAATTAAGGCTCAATATTTTTCAAAAACCGTTTATAATTGCTGCCTTAGTGGTCACACAAACAGTGTTCAAATTTGGAATTTGACTGGATTCTGGTGCAAAATTCATTTTGAGACCAATAAATGTCCCTCTCCACAACATTTCAAAAAGTATGCCAGTCAATTTTTTCAATTTTTTTCATTTATTATCATCATTCTCTCATATCAATCTGTCATCTCTAATTTTACTGGGTCCCTTGAACAATTATTAAAGAGTTTGGAAAATCTGCCAAAAGTTAAATATTTTTTCTAAATTTTAAAATTTATTTTTTTGTGTATATCATTTCATATTCATTCTTTGGAACTCATTTTACATTACTTCACCAAGCCTTACTAATTTTAGTGTTGTGGTTCAGCTTCTGTAATAGAAAACAATGCGACAGATCTTTATGATCAGTCACTGTACATATTTACATATAAATAAGTTGTAGCTGAGTGGAGGGTACTAACCAGAAATATATGAGGTTCAAGGCGTAGTATGTATGGCAAAGGGAAATTTTTCCATGCTTGGCACCCACCTCCCTCCTCAGCACGGCCATTCTGTTTAATAAAATAATTTTACTCATTTTCTCTTGATTTTGTTGGTTTTTTTTGTATCTATTTCTTGCTGCCATATGTACAGTTGTGCACCCCATAAAGTGGCACTACCTAATTGCCTGCGATTTTTTTGTGAGACAAGGGGCCTTCCAGCCAGGCAGTTCAACGTGAGCTCCCCAAGCAATGACTTGGGAAATTCACAGGAAGCCCGCCCAGAAGCCTTGACCAGAATTCTCTGGCCCACAGCAATCCAGGACCTCCACGGGATTAGAGTTCCATTTCTATGAGAAATATCCGGGAGAAAAATGTTGGAATCTCATGGAGGTTCATGCCAAGAAATTTCAGTGGTGGGCAGTTACTTTATGGAAATGGATAACTATGGATGTAACCACCATGAACGCTGGTGTGTCTCTTGCTATACAAGCAACACCCCAAAGTACAAAGGGGCATTTGTACCTCAACATGTCGCTTGAATAGCAAGCAACACATCATTTTTCATAGTGTAACATAGCTTAAGTTACTTTAACTACTAGTTACTCATAACTTGATTCAAGTTACTTTTTCCAATTCAAAAAAATGGATAATAAGAAATAAGTTACTTCAATATTAGTGACTGTAACTAAAACTGACACAACAGAAAAAACTCAGTAGATCAAACTTTTATCAGATAAATTATCTCTCTATTTGTTTTTAGATCAACTCATCAGCAATCTTATGATTTAATGTAGCAAGAGATTGGTCAAAAACCCATGTATTATACCAAAAAATTGTGTTTAAATCTAGAAAAATCTTGGTAACTATGATAAAGTAACTTTTTTAGTTGCATTCCTGGATAACTAGTAATTAGTTACTTTATCCAATGGCAAGAATTGGATAACTAAATTCAAGTTACTTGACCATAATTTAGACTGAAGATAAGTTACTTGAAACACAAAGTTTTGGGTAACTAAAATAAAGTTACCTTATCCAAAATTACCTGGATACCCATTTCCATTCTGTAGGTGGCTTCTCTTGCAAAAATCAACTTTTTTTCTGGCTCAAGTATCTTCAGATATTTAACAAACTTTGTTCAAGTAGCTTCATCAACTGATTTCCTAAATAATTCTTGTATTTGGTTTGACCCCCATAAATTAGTTTTTATAGTTTCCTCACTTACTCTGTGGCACCAGGGGCATTGACCAATAACTTTGAGTGTGAAAGTTGGTAAATGTGCTAAAGAATGGTTAATTGAATTTGATCTGAACATGAATCAAATTCACAACTGACATCAGTATCTTTCAAGGGAAACTTTTATCTAAAAAATCAAGAGCTCCCCAGTTGGATTATTAGTTTCAATGCTTGAGAATCCTATTAATTCTTTCATAAGCCCACGTTGCACAGCTTTCAGCAAGTCTCCAGAGCATCAACAGTTCTGGTATATGTGTTGAACTGACAGTTCGGGGTAATTTTAATCCCGCTGCGGCAAGTCAAGAAGGCGCAGTGTGGTGAGACATTCAAGGTTGGAAACCTAATTGGCTATGATCGGATGTATTTAGTTCTACACGTTGTCTCAGTTGTATTTTTTTTTTTCTCATCCGATTTCTCAAAGTCTCACTCATCGTCTCAAATCTTTCCTTTGCCTCAGGTCTGTCTCATTCTCATCTTCATATCTCATTTCTTTTCCTCTTATTCTTTGTCTTTCCTGGGTTTCTTCAGGTTTGCCTCTCTACTTTCGTCGTAGCTCAAACTGGTCCATTCTGACCAGCCATTGGTTTAAAACCAAAAGTTTTTTGTGTTCATTAATATGGTCACTACTAGGGCAGTTCACTTTCTGCTGATGGCTCTAAAATGCTTATTGGGTCAGCCCACATGCCACTACTGGGGACGTGAACCTGTAGACACAAAAACCTTGTGTTATAATCTTGCCTAAAACCTGCCTGAAGCTTACTGATGCAGGTGCATTTTCGATAACAGCCACCAGATGAAAACCCCTGTCAATAACTCCGAACCATGAAGCTATCAAGAAATGCAGCTTATGATGAAAATTGGCTGCAGGACCTGGTCACAAGATGGAAAATAAATTCCAAGATGGTGTAGAAAAAAGAACTACGTCCCCCAGTTTCTTCTTCCGTCAACCAAAGTTAAACACTGACTTGATGCGCACAATACTTCTTGGTAAGGCTCGGTTCCTTTTATTTCAATATCCGATAAAGGTAGGTTTGCTGTGAAGATGTTTTACATGATATAATGGCCGAGGTACAATGAGATAATTGGCTCTTATCTTTACACCGCCATTTTCAAAGCTTTATAACATGCAGAAAGGTGGGTAGAGCTAAACAAGAGGAGAAAAAGAGCCTGGAAGAGTGGGTTGTTTGTTCACACGTCGATGCGGCGGCTCGGAGCTACAAGAAAAGGACAACAACAGATGATAATACGGCGAACCGAAACAGAGGAGAATTCATCTGATCGCGAACTGAACTTGGTGCTATCATTCAACAAAAAAAGTGAGAGCATCAGATTGTGAAGTGTCTGGAGAGATCATTGTGAATTTGAGATGAATCTTCGGCTAACCTGAAGCCCAAGCGGCACCTGCCTCTGGATGAGAAGCCGTTGAATTTGATGGGGAAGGAGAGAGAGGGGCGGTAGACGTTGAGGTTGCTGGGTGGAATCCTGTTGAGTTTGATGTACCGTTGACAACCCCGCCAACCGGCATGAACGGTGGTGACTTGGGAGCTGAAGCCTGGGCGGTGGTGCAGAAATCTGGGTAGAAGGTACAGAAGTCTGGACGGGGGGTGCCGAGACCTGAGGCTGGGGAGGGGCCACGGGTGAGGAAGAGCCTGCCGGAGGTGCGGTGGTCCCAGGAAGAAGCGCAACCCCCGCGGAGTTATTCACAAGAGCAATCACACGAGGGTAGGGATAGGCATAATAAGGAGAAGATGGCGACTGCTCCGGAGTCGGCGG
This sequence comes from Puccinia horiana, assembly GCA_001624995.1. Classification (NCBI taxonomy): domain Eukaryota; kingdom Fungi; phylum Basidiomycota; class Pucciniomycetes; order Pucciniales; family Pucciniaceae; genus Puccinia; species Puccinia horiana. The sequence continues at coordinate 869,829 of LWDY01000027.1, read as the reverse complement.
CACAGTGATGTAAGGGTAACCAACGTAACCTGTGGAAGGTTGTGGGCTCGGGAGAGGTGCTGGGCTAGAAGGGGTTTCCGCTGGGGGCTGTTTGCGAAACAATTAGCACAAATATATCGGAGAATTTCAGCGGAAAATCATGCAGCTCAAAGATTAACCTTAGGATTTATTCCAAGTGATTCTTGGCAAGTTGCCAGCAAATTGAGTGCTTTCGACAGCGAGTTGAAGTCACATTCCTGCAGGTTTTGGTGTAGGTGGGGGTAAGAGCCGGGGCAGCAAACAAGGATCAGTCAGTGTGGAACTCTAACACTTCGCGGCACTCAAGGTTGAGTAAACGTGATTCCGATATTTACCTTACGGACTGAGGTGAAGCAAGTGATCGCGAAGGCAAATCGAATACTCAGTAAACGCGCCCGGAAGAATAAAATGGAGTCAGGTCATTATGGTGGAAACGTACAGCATGCCTCGTTCGCCAACAATAGATTAGGTTGTTTGCAGATACATTTCAGATCTATCATGACCAACCCAAAGAAATAACCGGACAGCGGGATGGTTGCGATGCGGCGAAAAAGCAGGCAAGCCCACGGAATCAGTTCCGGTTTATTTTGATTTGAGCTGGCTCAACGACATTTGGATATCTCGGGCGGACTGACCTTGGCAGGAAGATTGCAATGACATGGATCGGTCTAGACAGATGTAGGCGCACGAGGGGAGGTGCTAGCGAGTCCACGATATTATTATTGTTGAAGAACATGTGACACAAACATAAGCAACATGCCACCTTCGCTGTCTCTAATCCGGGTGAAAAACAGACGGTAAGAACTTACACCGACGCCCAAAAACCAGGCCGAAGCTTGGCCAACAGGGAGTACAGCTACTGCCACAATGGACAAGGAAAGTCATAAATTTTTAAAACCCATGGTATCTGCAGCTTATCTGTTTTCCGCCTTGATCTCACTGCTTCGTGACGGGGTCTCGTCTAATCAAGTTATTGACGTGAGGCGCCGGAGGGATACTGAAGTTCCAATCGAGTCTAGCCGGTAAGAAAATCGTGATTCGTTAGCGGGTGGAAATGCTTGCTCGTCAACGAAAGGTAACTAGAAGGCGGAATGGTGGTCAACTACGGTTCGCTAGTTTCGACATCCGGGTCAGAGAATTCCAGCAACTCACGGTACTTCAAGAGGGAGACTCAAGCACAGCTAGGTCCTAGGGATCCCGGGACGGTGACCAAGATTGTAAGGTTATATACTGAATTTGCCTGGCCTCGACTGGCTTTCCACGGGGATGTCGCCCACTTCCAATCGTCTCCTAGCTATGCCGACTCAAGCATCGCCGAGCATAGGATGGACCGTTGATCTACAAGGCTCGGGAGAGCTTAGGACGATTATGTATGAGCAGTGATGTGCCGGCTCTTCCTTCGAGGACTTACTCGAAGAGGATCCGCGATTGTCCCTCCAATCATCGCCGTATCACATCGACTGCTAGTCTAATGTTCAACTCAATCTGTTGATCACAAAAAAATACTGGACTACTTATTGTTCAACATCTAAGGGAATGGCACCTCGATTCAAAATTGTTGTTGTTGATGTACAGTGCGCACCACGAATTCCCAACTACACCTTTTGGGGGGTTCCCCAACTCTTTGGGTCGAGAAAATAGAAAAAAAAATCAAATGCAAGTAGAGGGTAAAAAGGGAGGGAAAACTTCAGAAAAGGTACATTGACCCAGGAAAACCCCTGCAGATGTCAGTAACGAAAAATCACAATTTTTTTGAAATTTCATACATTTTCAGAGCCCTATGGGATTATAACCCCACCACAAGAGACTTTAAGTTCATGTTATGGGATGATTAGGCCATAATATGGGATTACAAGTCCATAATATGGCTTAATAGGGTATGTATTCCAAACCCCCAACTTGGGAAAAAGCAAACTTTATTTTGGCACATGTCACAAACGTCCATATGATATTTTTGGAATTGGCTCAGCCTGTAAAGCCCAAAAATGTGTGTTTGGGGTTTCATGCACACACCCGGCCCCCAAAAGTTCACCCTGTGTTCATTTGTTTTGTAGGGCGGGTGTAGTCAAGAATTCATGACACACACTGTATTCATTTCCAAAAGTGTTTATTCAAAATCATTCATTCTCATTTGTTGTAGAACCTAAATCCCTAGTCTATCCTTTTATCTACTTTTACTTTGTTTCCATAAAATCTTACCACTATTGTTAGAACCTCTACCCAACACGACACCTCTTCATGCGCTTCTATTTTTTTATAAATACTCAACCAGACTTGTAAAATTCCCTTTCCTTGTGGAATTTATTTTGTTAATGTTCTCATAGTATTGTCACATTCCTAAAAAAATAAACAAAATCATGTCTCTACTGCTCACCCTGTTAACGCATGAGCCCCCGATTCATGACATTACTATGTGACACCGTCACACCAAGAATAATTATCTTTTAACCATTTCATGACATTATATGGTCTATAAAAATTGCCTGGACAGTACCTCCAGCCAACTTATATTAAGGATCAGCCTTTATGCACACCCTAACTTTGCCACATGCACACCAAAACAGGTGTGCACTGTGATGCACTCCACAATTTTGGTGTGCATGGCCATGCAGCCCAAAACTATGGAGTGCACGGCCATGCACACCAAAACTTTGGAGTGGACAGTCATGCACACCAAAACTTGGAGTGCACAGCCATGCAGACCAAAATTTTGGAGTGCACAGCCATGTACACCAAAATTTTGGAGTGCAAGGCTGTGCACTCCAGATTCTGGTTTTCTTTTGGAGTGCACTAGCCTGCACTCCAAAACCTTTGGAGTGCACTAGCCTGCACTCCAAAACCTTTGGAGTGCACACTATTGCCCACCAAGTCACAATCCAAGCACTCCTCATTTGGAGTTAAGTATGTTTCACTCTAAAACTTTTTGAGTGAAACAAATTTCACTGCAAAATTTTTGGAGTGCTGGAAGGTTCACTTTAAATAAAATCATAGGAAAAATCTTTTGATTTTGACAAAGAACATAACTACAATTTATGGTATGGAGCAAGAAGGTTCAATTCTTGCCTCCATCAGAGAGAAAGAAGAGATTGGTTTTACAGAGCAACTATCCCAAGGCCCTTCTGTACATAAGTGGGCCAGGCTTTAGCCGCTTTTGTAGAGAAATTCATTGGCTGTATTGGAGGAGGGAGATTGAGGCTCAAACCCATCTATGACCTAAACTGTGGCCCAATCCCAGTTTTTTTTATCCACACAGAGAAGGTGAAGTGGTATGACACATCTGGAATCTTTATTTTTTTATGGAGTAAGTTGCAGCCCTCCAAAACTTTTGGAGTGAAATATAACACATTTCACTTCAAAAAAAGGAGTGCTTGGATTATGAATTGGTGTGCAATAGTGTGCATGCCAAAAGAAATTCAAAATCTGCAGTGCAGGGCTGTGCACTCCAAAATTTTGGTGTGCATGGCTGTGTACTCTAAAATTTTGGTGTTCACAGCCATGCACACCAAAGTTTTGGTGTGCATGGCTGTGCACTCCACAATTTTGGTGTGCGTGGCCATGCACACCAAAATTTTAGAGTGCACATGTCAGCCTTAGAGACAATACACATTGCCCAAAAGGCTTCCATGAAATTGTCTCAATAAGTTAACCTTATGAAAAATCAACCAGGTTAAGGCCCTGTTTGGCACCATCAGAAGAATAGGTGTAATATTTAACATTTAATTCAATAAATACCAAACTGTTGGCACAGATGTAACCAAATTGTTATTGAATGAAAAAAGGCTTCCTGAAACATCATTGACAAGATAAGAGTCCATGTATTAGACTGTCTCTAGTACCATAACAGCATTATTACCCTTTACATCTGTTTCAAGTGTAATATTAATATTTTGATGCTAATGACAGCCTCACATGTCCATTCTGATGTCACACATGATGAAGCAGGTAGCATTCTTTATTTCTATACCAATTTTGTTACATTTGTTCCAACAGTTTGGCTTTTATGTAATTCAATGTTAAATATTACACCCATTTTTATGACAGTGCCAAACAGGGCCTAAGTAAGAATTAAATATTTTGTGTATTGATTCTGATCTTATCAACAGTTGATTAATCAATAATTCATTTCCTGATTTTATTTACTCTTAATCCATCCGTTTGGGGCAGAGGACTTATGTTGCGGGGATAGTTACCTCCGGGGGTGTAACCACTCTCCCGGTAGTCTAACTTATTGTTGGACAGCCAGAATCACCTCAATTGTGTTGAGGTGATCCCAGGCTGGCCGGGTATGGGTATGAGGCCCTAGCCATCACCATTGAGTTTTCTGGTGTTGTTTGTTGTGCCCGGAGCACATCACCTTCTAGAAATTCTCAGTTGGTGTTGGCTATGCCTGGAGCACAAATCTCCTCCCCAAATGGGGATGTGCCCTACCCACACCTCAGATCTCCACGAGAGCCTGAGCCTCGTGCTGACCCCATACTCTCGTGTCCTAAATCACGCAAGCTCCCTTTTAGGTAGGAGGTATCAAGAATTTTCCATTGCATTTATTGCTTTGGGGTACCATCCCTGTCTATTCCTGGGGTTTCTCTTCCATTTCAGCTGGTATCCGGAGGATGTGGAGTGAGTCAATTATGGTATCTGCTGGTAGTGGATTGAAATATCTTTTGTAGCAGTCCATTGTCAACCGTCCCAATCTCTTCAGCTCACTAACTTCTATGCCAACCGCATGTCTCAGAAAAGCCCCTCCTACTCTAAACAAGTGTCCCGTCAAGCCGGGTTGGTCCAGTTCCTCCCAGACGTTCATTTACCCTCCTTTTTGTAAGGTTTACTCGGCCACTTTGACTTTTGTATCCAAAAAGGGAGTGGCTATTGCCGTATGTTGTTTTCAGCCTGTGTTTCAGTGCCTTCACTGGACAAAGGGTGTTCACTTGTGCTCAGAGCTTCAGTTCTTGTGTCTCGCCTGGTTTAGAATTCTTTGCCTCGTTTAGTGTCAGGATGGACAGGTTTGAGAAGGACTTGACATCTCTGCGCACCAGTCCTCCCGCTGGTGGGATGGTTCCCCTCTCAGCTTGATACGTCAGTTCCGCCAGGCATGCCATCCCCCAAAACGCGACGACGGTCAGGTCCCGGATAGCCAGATCTTCTTGAGTTCCTTTTGACAGGGCCACGTAGAGAGCCATCAGGTCTCCTATTGTCACCGGATTCTTTTCTGGTTTTTTTGGTACCAGGGTGTCACTTCTACCTGATGCCTTAATCATCAGCTTGACCCTAGGCTTGGTTAGGTATGGGTAAGATGCCTCGTGAAATTTATGCCATGCTTTGATTGCAAAAAGGTACCGGTTAATTGACGCTTCTGTAATCTTCCTCCCTTCATTGTTGTCTTTCCCCCTGCCTGCCCAAGCTACAAAACAGTATACGTCTTCTGTCAATACGGGGAGTGAGTAGACCAGCTTGTTTTGGCTAATCTTGAATTGTGTGAATTTTTTGACGGCTGCATTGTAGCTTGTCAGCGTCGACCACCTCCAACCGTCCAACATGTGCAGGTCTTCTTTTGATAAGTGTCTTTCCTGGGAGCCTTTCTTCAAGAAGAAAGGGATTTTCCCTAGGTCCATTGGTTATTTTGTAAGTTACGGACCATCCCAATTTGCACGTATGGTAGGGTGAGTGTATGGTTCGCGCCTCAAACTAGGTTGTATAAATATATATATATATTTCCTGGGCCGGGGTTCCACTGTCTCCCCTCCCTTGTCATAATAATCTCCATATGACTTTCTTCCATTCTCACTTTGTTCTCGCCCTCAGTTCTTCACTAATATATCACACATACTCTAGTTATCATTGCAATGTAAACTCGAGATTTTTCATATGAATACTTTGGTTCTAAACCAGAAATATTGTTGGTTTGGAACTGGAAGGGCCTGTGAGCTGGATGAGCTGAGCTCATGTCCAGCTTGCCCACCTCACCACCCCTAACTTTGGAAGGAACCCATGACCCCCCGGCTTGTACACCTTGGTTTGCATGGGACCCACAGTATGGCATTTGGCTGACTAGTACGCCACACCTCCTGCCATACAGCTCCTTAGTAAATTGAGCTGGCTGAGCTGGCATTTGAGCTGGATGAGCTGCATAATCCATAATCCCTAAACCTAACCCACAGGTCCTTTGGGTTTACCAGTGGTTTTCAGCAGAGCTGCAACCACTGGGCTAATTGAGAATTTATAATTTTTTTTTTTTGGTCTAACCCAGCTCCCTTTGAGCTGAGCTCAAATCAGCTAAGCCAGCTCCGGCTGAGTTACGGTTCCAAACCAATGATAATGACACCATTATCATCGGTTTGGAACCAAAAAATTCTTCTGACACAGGTGGTAAACTCTGCTGTACCAAAACAATTTTTTTTTTTTACAATTGACTGAAGAACGGTTTTAAATCCTCTGGGAGGATGAGTTGTAGCATATTAGCTGCTGTGTGATGTGTCTGTAAACCTCTGGACAGGGTGTCTGCCCTATTGTCCTCCAATTTCACCCGCATTGGCCACAGATCTATCTCGTGGGCCAGCAGCATTTGTTGAATACACTTCCATTCCTCGTTGACTGCCGCATCTCTCAACTTCCTGCTGGGGATGGTGTTCTGGGTTGCCACGTTGTCCGTTGTGGGACTCCTGTGGGACACTAAATTTATTATTTGGTGAAAAGATACTCTGAGGGGGAAATAAATTGCTAATAGGTTAAAAGGCTATTACAACTTACGGGTGGTTTGAAAGACCTGCCCCTCTAATGATACTATACAAATGTATAAGAATCTAAAAATCAATATTTATAAAGATATGGCTGAATTCAAGATTGAGTGACTAAGTATAGTAGCCTCAATCAGACTTAGATCAATCAAATCAATATTCTTGTAGACCTGTTACAACTTCTGATAACAATGGATAAGCAACCCAGTGGGATTGGTTATGTGAAACTACAATGCTTGTACTACTACTACTACTAAGCTGATGATGAGATTGGTAATGATCTCTTGATAAGGCACTACAATCAATACTTCACTCCTACTACTACTAATAATACTACTACTGGATAACAAAGATACTAAGAATAAGCTGCTGATGGCGAACTTATTGTTGGTATAATGGCTATAAGACTACTAATAAACTTCTCAAACTCTCAAAATCACTACTATCACTATCACACTACTTCAATACTCAAACTAACACTAACACTAACTAAATACTAATGCACCAATCACCTGATTGATAGCACAAGACCTAATATATTCTGCTCTTGGAGACTGATATATTGATGGATGGATGGGTGACTCAAATTCTCTGGGTGAGAGAGAGTGAGTGAGTGTGAAGGGGGATTCTGGCTGGGAGAATCCCTCCTTTTATATCAAAAAGTGAGACATTTTTGCTGCAGGGAAAACTCCTTGCAGGGACTTCAATACATAGCAACTGTTGTATATCCAGGGGATCTTACTATGCCAACCATATGTTGTATGTGGCTGGGTTGCTAGACTACACAGTCACATTTCTAATTCTTCTAACTATAACCATGCAACTAACTTTCCGGAACATTCTCATCACCTCTTCCATTCTATCACCAGGCAACCAACCCTCCAGAACATTCTTACCACTCCTTCTGATCAACCAGAGTCTTGGGGGTCAGAGCCTCTCTTCCCACCTTTCTCCTTCTTTCCTTCTTCCTCCTCACTTAATTATTCCTTTCTGCCAAATCCCAAAATACTGAAATACCAAACCCTTATAAGGCAGTATACCCCCCTTAAAATGGATAACACACCCTTATAAACTGACCTACCTAATTACATCAATCCATCCTCTGTTCCAATCCTGGTTGAGACCAAAGTTTCCCAGACATACCAAGTCCTCTGTTCCAATCCTGGTTGAGACAAAATTTTCCCAGACATACCAAGTCCTCTGTTCCAATCCTGGTCGAGACAAAAGTTTCCCAGACATACCAACACCACAAAAAAAATGAGAGCACCTTCTGGCAGTTGACATGCAGTAACTGTGAATCTACTTGTGGTCTTACTTCAATCTTACCAGGAACTTACTCTTACATAACTTCAATGCACAGTCACTGTGCATTGTGCATAGTGACTGTGCAGAAAAAATTAGGTGGGGATAAGCTTCAAGTAATAATTTCAGTAAGACTGGAGTAGCCTGCATGTCAACTGCCAGCAGGGGATCTCATATTTTTTGTGGTGCAAGTCCTCCGTTCCAATCCTGGTTGAGACAAAAGTTTCCCAGACATACCAGGTCCTCCGTTCCAATCCTGGTTGAGACTAAAGTTTCCCAGACATGACACCTCCTGGGTTCCATTCCTAGTCAAGACAAAATCATCCAATCCACACCATGTCCTCTGTTCCAGTCCCAATGAATGTATATATATTCTCCTTATTGTAATAGTTCCTCCTCTTGTATATAATATCTCGTGCATGCATCCATTCCATCACAACACCTCTGCCATGTTCTTTTGGAATTGTAATGTGAATAGATCACCACACTGTCCATACAATGAATTTTTTCCCTGGGCGTACACCCAGCTCTAAGAGCATCAGTAGTCCTAGTCGCACTGCAACTGTTTCAATCCATGCAATCTCTCTGGGGTGCTCATCCGTGGTTAGCATGAACTGCACCCATCTCTTTCCTAGTAGAACACCTATGCCGAAAGACGTGGAGGCGTCCCCCACCCAACCTACCTCTGTCGGATCGGGGTCTGGCATTAATTTTTTCGACCCAAATTCTTCTAGTGTTTCCTTCCAATGTTGTAGATCCTCTCTCATGTACTGTGGGACTTTCTGTTTTGCCAATTGGTTCACCTATTTGTTTTTCCATTGGTTCACCCCTCTGAGGTAGCACTTAAGTTGTGGCAGGAGGTAGGTCACATGATTTAGTCTCCCCGCTAGTACCTCCGCGTCGTAGAACAGGAAGGATTGGTCTGGGTCTAGGAATGGTTCAAGTTGTCATATTCTCTCTTCTTTCTTGCCTTCTGGGAGAGTAACCGTCTTCTCTATTCTGTCCCATACGAAGCCAATAAACTTTTGTTTGTTGCTGAAGGGGCAGTATTTTTTGGTGTTTGTTTTCACCCCTAATTCCACTGACATGTCCACTATTTTTTCCATTGTTGTCGTTTTCCCCCGTGTTCTCACAAACAAGTTGTCGTCCACCAATTGAAAAATGTGGACCAGCTCAAATTCGGCCATCATGATTTCTTTCCATGTGTCTGCTGGTCTCCCAAACAAGCCGCACCCTGCGACTCCTCCAAAGGATATTTGGGTGTTGAGTAGAAGTTTTCCTTCAAAGTTCTGTACCATTAAATACTTCCACCGGTCCTTCCTCGTTGGGATCTGGTGGTAAGCTTTTTCCCAGTCGAATAGGCCAAGTTCGAGTTGTTCTTGGTGTGCTTTAAAGAATCACACCACTACATGGAAGTTGTCCCATGTGGTGACAAAGTCCATCTTGTACACAAATGAGTTGACGGAGGGAATATCTTCGATGTCGTGAGGGTGTGATAAATCATTAATGGGTCTCACAGAGCCATCTGAATTCGTCACTGTGCCAAGCGGATTAGAGAGAAAGAAGGGGAATTTTCTGGCCACTTCCTTGTGCGAAAACGGCCCAAACATTCTCCCCACTGCTAATTCTTTCAGTAGATTCTCCTCAATTTCTCCTTTCGCGAGTTGTGCCAAAGAGTGGTTGTCCGGGTGTACCATTTTAAATCTCCCCAGGAGTGTTCAGGTATTCCTTGGTAAAAGCCATGTTTCAGAACCTCCACGACGTCTTCGTACTTTTCTTATAATCCTGATTGTTCTAATGCTTTCTCCTATTCTTGCACATTCATCTCACATATCAACTTCTCTGGCCATCTCTTCATGTCAATGTGGGACTTCTATTCCTTATGGTTAATCTCACTAGACTCAACTCAAAGGCACAAACAAACATTGCAAGCAACATAAGTGACTGTCTTCCTAAAAAGGGTGTGTATTACATGTGGGTCATGTGCTATTCATTCGATACCTAAATGGGCTTCCTGGCATCTTGTATGGGGTACCTCCCTGAGGTGGGTCTATAGCCTCTCCCTCTCCTATTGTCGAAATTCCTCCCCGGTTGTCTATCCCCGAATCCCCTTTGATCTTGGGCTGGTTGAAGTGGTCCTTTATTTCTTCTCTTACCATACCTCTCCATGCTATTGCCTCCTTGAGGTCGGTCAGAACATCCATTCGGGTATTGCCTTGGCCTGCTGTCTTCGGGTCTCCTCCTCGAGCCACCAAATCTTCTGTTACCGGTGTATGGGTTGAGGTCTTCTCTAGGACCATTTTGGACTTGTAGGTTGTCAGTGAATCCGAGTTCATCCGCAGCCCAAGCCTCCCTCTACGCCTGTTCCACTATTTTAGGCCGGTTTATGGAGACGTCTGGGAATACTAATTCTCCTTCCTGCATCATCTCGCACTGGAAGGCGTTCTGTCGTACCGCTAGGTCATATCTGAAACCCACACAAAAACCGTCTTCCCGGATTAATTTATCCACATTGTGTTTAAGCGTCTGGAACCAACCGGCGAGCTCTGGGAAATGATAGATGTCCCTGAGATTAGTGATGAAACCTTGATAGTTGAGGGACCACTGGGAGTAGGATTGAGACCATTCCTCTGGGGCTGGATGTCCAGTGTAGCGTTTCTTGTTGGACACTCCTCTATCAATCGTTCTTCTCTCTGAGGTGTGTGCTGCGGCTTTCTGCTGCCAGGTAGGGTCAAAGATAGTTAAAGGAATGCAGCCTTTAAGCGTCTGCAGGTTCTTGTCATAGAAGGTCAGACTTCAGGACCGATCCTTTCGCGAACTTTGTGGAGCCAACTGTGAAAGTCATTTTCTCCTCTGGTCCCTTTGGTTCCGCTTGGTGACAGAGTTTGTCGGGTGTTTCCTTTTGCGATTGAAGGGGGGTATGGATCGGTTCCCTATCCAAAATGCCTAACGACATCTCGACTCTTCCTTTATCACCATCCGCTCTTGCTTTATTCAACTCATTCAAGAGGATGGTAGTGCCTAAATCATGGTTAACATCCGGCATCTCTGCCTCTTTGTTCGGCGGTTGTTGTGGTAGGGGTTCTCTGTCTTCTGGATATATGCATGTCACATTCAGAGCCCATTTATCATCTCAACAGAGGAAGTTTTCTCTTTTTGATTTGTCTCGACGGAGGGGGTTTTCTCACCTGGTGGGTCTCCCATAGCACCAAGGACGTCTTCCAGCGGGATCGGGTGGTGAGGTGTTCCGGTTCCTCCTTCTTCCTTGTCTCTATGTGGTTCTCCTCGGGTTTGATCCCTAGATCTCTGTTGTTGTCCTAGTGAGTTGATCACTGCCTCCTTCTTCAGTTTTAGAAGCGCCGCCGCTACTTCCAGCTCCTCTCTTGGTTGGGTTTTTGATTGTGTCATCCTCGGTTGGGTTTCTTCTACCTTCATTTTCTTTGTATTACCTTTTATTCTAGTTCTTTTTTTTTTTTTTTGATGTTGATCTGGTCACTCTTCCTGTTGTTGGTTTTGATGCTATTTGTTGATTGGTTGATTGTTCGAAAAATTTTCCCCGCTTCTTGCGCCTGTGAGGGAGACGGCAGTGGTTGTATCTGGAGGCTTGGATTTGCAGAGTTTTGTTCTCCACAATCTGGGGGAGAACTCTGTTTTCTCTGCCTCCAGGGCAGCGCGGTTTCCTCGCTGCACAGGCTCCCTCCCGCGGCGGCACTCCATGGACTTAGTTCCTCTCTTCCCTATGTCCTTCCGAGGACCCGTCAATCTCTTGCAACTTTTTTTGAATGTAATGATCAATGTTAAAGTTGATTGATTTTCAAGCAAACAAACTTGAAAATTGCATATATATTCAATTTAAAGCCAAAACCTTACCATTTGGTCAGAACCCATTACATCTGTACAGGAAAGTTATCAGAGGCCTATTCCAGCCCTTGCCCCCCTTCCTCATCTTCACACCCAAAAACCAACCTTCCTTGGCATTTGGATACCTCTTGAGGACCTTATCTGACGTACATTCCTCACTGTACAGTGTTTGTTTTACTCCACATTAAGTTGCTTTTGACTGGATACTTTTTGTTCTTCAATCCTTAGTCTTGTGATCATCATTCTTTGATTGCTTCTTTTTCCCAAGTTCTCTTTAAACTATTCTACTCTTGGTTTTTGGTAGGTTCTCATCCAAAAAAAAAAAAAACTACATAAGTTTCCCTTTCAATAGCCTAGACTGTTTCTTTAGTCTAAAAAACTGTGTTTGACTAGATTTTATCTTGACCAATACCTTCCTCAGTTTCTTTTGAGGAGGAGGCGTCGAGACTACTCGGCTTCAGGCTCAAGCAGCTGCCTCTGTGGTAGTAAGACTGCCTGATGTCTCTTGCAGGTTTTTGCATCTGCAAACAGCCAAAATCATGAAGGATTTAGAAAAAGAAATTAGCTGGTTCACCAACAAGACCCCAAAAAAAGCTGTAGAAATTTACACAGTACAAAAACACAGGGCTTACTTAAGCCTTGTAAACCCAAAGCCCTGTAAAATTGCTCATTGAAGCTGCACATGTTGAAATTTACTCGTCATCTGCCGTGCAAAGACCTGTGTAAATGGAAGCCCCACAAATAATACCACTCAAAATTGTACCTCTTAGATGGTGAAGATCATTTTTACCAAGCATATTTCACAGGGTACATGCCTTGCAAACAAAAACCCCTGTGCAATTACTCACGACACAGGAAATGCAGAAAATTACAAGGCTCCAAATTTACATGGCACAACCCACATAAAAATCCAGATTACCTCCCTGAAGATGAATTTTGAAAAGCATTTAGAGTGATTTACCAAGCATTGAGAACTTTTTAAGAAGCATCGAACCCAACCCAGCTGCTTGGAATACATGCATCTAGCCTCCACCTTTCCTCCCAATCTTTATTGTTGTAGCATTCCTGGATGACCGTTGTGTTGCTTTACCTTTTCTTGTCGATTTTTTTTCGCCATCAACATCCTTGTTGTCAATCGATCTGAGCTTGTCAGTCTTGATAGAGGTAATCTCCATTTGGCCACCATCAGGTACCAAATCCATTTCAAACTTAAGCCTAGGAGGTGATGCCTCCTGATTGTTGGGTTCCGGGGTTTCCTTCGCATCTAGCTTTTCCATAGAAGCCTCCACCTTGGATATTGCTTGAGGTCTCCTGGGCGGGACATAGTTGATGATCTCTTCCAGCCTGATAAATGGAATTTGCCCCGGAGCATTAGGGTTTTCCTTTTGCACCTCTTCAATCTTCTTGTCAACAAAAGCTTTTTCCGCCTGATTCCACTGCCGCGAGTACAAAACCCAGCTTGTTTTAGGATCGGCCCCTCCAATCGACGACACATCCAAACTGAGTAGACGAGCGTAGCCGTCATTTTCCATGTTGTTGTGCAACCAGACACCTATCATTCCTGAAGAATTGCGCCACTTTACACCAATAATGGGAACCATTCCAATACCCTCTTGACTGCATAGTATATGCACGTGTTCCAACCTTCAGGACGAACGGCCAGGCAATTGAGCCCATGAATTTCAATTGCTCCGAAAGGCCCAAAATTGTTCCGACATCCATGTTGAAGTAGAGATGTGGAGGAGCTTCAGCATCTGGGAATTCAAAGTGAGACAAGCCCCTGGAGAAACCGCAGGATTCGATGTTTTGGCCTCTTTGAGGCACACCTGGCAGTTCAGGCCAGATATGCCAAGAAGCCCAGTCGTAATAGTTCTGCCACATTGCTGGTCGGAATTTCGTTGCTTGAAAACATCTCCGGATGTATGTTAATGACTGTTAATGCTCAGCAATCCTGTTGTGAACTTTGTTGGTGGTGCTTGCACGACAATCAGCAAACTTCATCTACATTGAACAGGCCCTCTAACGCTTTGGTTGGGTTTTCTTTGGGGTCGAGTGCTAACTGAATGAAATAGTCGCAGGAGGCAAACTTCCCCGGAGGAAAAGATTGCGGATACTTTGTGTTTGCATGGTTGAAGATAGTCGTCTGGCCCCTTGTCAGGAGACCTCGAATCAAGCCATCCAGTGATAGTTCCAAAGTTGCTCGTGAGCAGAAATGCTTCACTATCCTATGGAATAGTGTGTTGTCGTTCCCCGTAGAACCGCGAAGCCACAAAGGGCTGTAAAGAGTGTACAGGCTCTCAAGGGCAGCTGATAACCAACACCTGTTTTGAAGCTTGGGGTTTGTAATTGAGGCGCGATAGGAGGGGTAAGTCGTTAAAGCCTCACGATCAACGTTTTGTGACCTGACTGCTCGGCCGGTCTTGACTTTCTTCTGAGTTTCAGGTACAAGCTCGGCGGTTTTATCAGGAGGCCGACCGTCATTCACAGAGTCATGCCTGGTGATTTTTTCGGTGATCATATTTACTTTTCTTGTCCCAGCCTATGACTTGAGCTATATTTTTCTGATTTTTGTAAGCGGCACCGTATTCCACTGGGATCCCACGCATGACAGATTGATAATCTTCTTCTAGTACTTTAACAAAAGAGAAGAGTTCCACCATACCGACCATGAGGCTTGTTTTCCCTTCACTAAAACATATCCAATACATGATTATCAGTCATTTGATGTGGGTGAGTTCAAGAATCTACATACCTTATCATGTAGTAGAGGCAATGCATGCTCTCCTGAGCATTGGTTGTTTTTGGGAGACCTTCATCTGCATCAGGAGAATCTTCCAGCAACGGCTGGCGCAATGGGAAAAGAAGCGCCTCGACATCTGCCATCGTCCACCAGTCGATCCATCTCCTGGCCTGGGGGAAACGGCGGCACAATGTTTCAATTTTATCTTCATGGCTTGGAGATCCTTCTACTGGCTCTTCAATCAATGACAAACACATTTTCTGGAATATTCCCTATGAAATGTTAATTTTAGCTGACCTTGTAATCACATTTCGCGTACAAACAAGAAACAAGAAAGAATCAAGTGATTTATTATCTCTTCGTCCGCTCTCACCACATTGCGTTTTCTCTTCACTTGGATGATTTGT
Source organism: Puccinia horiana (assembly GCA_001624995.1). Lineage (NCBI taxonomy): Eukaryota > Fungi > Basidiomycota > Pucciniomycetes > Pucciniales > Pucciniaceae > Puccinia > Puccinia horiana. The sequence goes on along the minus strand of LWDY01000027.1, from coordinate 854,770 downwards.
GCATTGAAATGCTGATGACAACCTTTAAGCTTTCGACGTATTGCTTCTCAGTCTGTTGTTCCAAAGACCTCGGTATACGCGCTGATGAATCCATTTGTCTGGGCCAACGAGAAGTCCACGACATTGCGTACCAGAATATCTCGTTTGTGCTGAGGTAATTTTGCAAATTGACGAAACAGAGTGGCAAAGTGGACGTGATAGTAGCTTTCACTTAGCCCGCGAATCTCAGTGAGTAGTATGGGGATCCATCGAGCGGTCTCCTCACAGAACATCAAGGTTGAAAGTAGATAGCCGTTTTGAAAGAAGCGGTAAGTGACGTCCAATACGAGTCCAGAGCTGTAAACCTCATGGTTTTCATCGCAGACCAAGATCATACTGGCCATCCACTCGGTTTGAAAGGAGAAATGCTCCTGGTCTGGCATGAATGAGGAGGAGATAATCTGCAACCCACGCCTGAAATAGAAAATAGATTTGTTTCAGCCAATTTCTTCTTAGTAAATTATTCAAATGTTAGCTTACTTATTCCATGCAAGCATATCAGTGATGAACCTGTCCCCAGCGGCGGCGCCACATTTTCCGGGCACAATTTCCATCTCTTCAAGCATTAGCCTTTGGTAATAATGCAATCGGCCCGCATTGCCTGAGGATGGGTGTATCATCATTACCAATTCGAAGGGGTCCTTTGGTGTGTTTGGTTTGCCTAGCTGTTTAATTTTATCTGGTGGATGAGTTGATTTGGTGAAAAATAAATAAATAAATAAAACGCAAACCTTCAATTGGAAAGCATCGGCGCGATGATTTTTAGCTATTTCGGCCCACAAAGCCTTTTTGGCCAGGATGTCCGGCTTCTTTGCTGGTGGCCAAGGGTGGTTGTGCATGCCCTTGTGCCTCAGGATGGCCCACCCTGATTCAATGTGGTGGTCAACCCTGATCAGAGTCCCGGTGCAAGGGATATGCTTGACTTGTCCAGTACATTTCCCGGCAAAATCACAACATTGACGGTTCCTGGGGACCAAAAAGGCTTAGTCAACTAATTTTTCCTAGCTGGTGCAGCGGTTATGGATTACTCACTTGTTCAAGTACTCTTCCATGTCAATGCGGCCGGTCGGAGGAGGCCCAACTCATGGGCAATTAGGGAGATCACAGGTCATTGCACCAAGGCAGGTGATCCGTTTAAGTTTCCATGCCCTGTTTGAACTATACTCAACTCCTGTACGCTTTGGGAACCCAACTTGCCCGAAATTCTTGATGTCGGCTTCCGGCGGCTTGACATAGACTGTGTTGCCATTGGGTAGCAAAGGGTAACCTTGCGGATCAAGCGTACATCCATCGTCAATGAATGTTTCTTCTTGCATGGTGGGCAGGAAGAAGGTCTTGTCGCCCCCGGGAGGATTCGTATTCTGCGACTGGGAGGGTTCTGACCCTGGTTTTGGCTTTCCATGTGATCGGTGAGGTGCACGTGGTTGGAGTGATGGCGCTGGTTCACAAGCCGATTCCTCGCTGTAAGGGGTTTCGTCCTTGGAAGACATGTCATAGGCAAAAGTTTGACTGTCAGTCTTCATGTAAAATATAGAAGAATGAGAAGAGGGAAGTCGTTGCCAATTCAAGTCCATGATAAGGAGCGTAAAGGAGCCTGTTTCGCCGGATGGGGATATTGCACCCTGCTTTCGTGCATGCCTTAAGCCCTGTAATTTTGTGTGGTTTGAAGCTGAGGATGAATTTTCCGGAGTGGTGTTGCACATTGTGTAAAAGATCGTGTGTTGATATTGCGACAGCTGGTTGACGTCCAATTTTACCCGGCACTTTTCGCGGGGCTTCTTTTTACAAGGCCTACTGCTCAAAGCAAGCCCTGTAAAATTAATCATTTAACCCCCTGTTGTGTTAATTTAAGGGGCTTACACTGCGCAAAAAACGCCGTGTAAATTTCTCAGGCCCGGTAGATAAACAACCAATGGCCAGACAGTAAACCACCAAGTTCAACCACAACCTTGATCATCATCATGTGAGCTGTCCAAAGCAGAACAACTCATGATTGGTGTCTTCCGGAGGAATCTGTTTTGTGAGCTTACCCTGATATATTTGGATAAGACTTTATTTGACGATGATGAGATGGATGAGAAGTTTATTTGATATGAAAGACAAGATCTGATCTGCCCCCAAATTTGGGGAGCCTGGTGATCCATAAAAAATCGTTCTAACGTCCGCCCGTGTCGATTGGCATGCACTCAACTCCAGAGTGTTACCATGCATCTGTTGAATCTGTACAAACCTTGCAGGGCTCCCCGAGCATACATATGCCTTTATTATAATAGTAAATTATGAAAGGTTGATAAACAAGTCTGAGAGTACAGAGAGGAAAGCAATAGATTAGTAGAATTTTTTACGATTGAGGAGAAGACTCTTGAGGTTTCTAATCTCATTTTTGAGTTCAATGAGAGCGAGATAATAAGGGTCATCATCGACCATTACAGGAGAAGAAGAAGCAGAAGAAGGCCAATGGTTGAAAGCGAAGGCGCGATGGGGATGTGAAGTAGCGACAAGTTTTTGGTGGATGCGTGTGTTGAATTGGAGATGGTTGAGGAGCAGATCGTCTACGGCTTTCAAACTGCTCTTCAAGCCATCGATCTCTCCTTTCCTCTCTTGATGACCTTCTTCTTGCCTCTCCTTCGGATCTTGTCCTCTATCGTTCGCTCCAGATCTCTTCCGTAAGCCGTTGGCAATCCGTCCTAGATAGTCGATCATCGGTTGGTTATATCTCTCCCGATGCTGGGCCGTCGTTCCTTCATCAAGATCTTCTTCATTCGGTCCTCTCCTCTCGTTCTCATCATTCTCATCATCATCGTTCGAGTTTGTGGCTGTGGTGATGGTAGACTCGACGAACGGGATATGAGGTTTTTGTCGTTCTTCGATGGTACTTTCAGATCGGTCACGATTCTCGCTCGGTTTGTCATATTCTTCTACTTCCTCCCGATTCTCGACATGACTTGGATGCGAAAGAGATGTTTGATTCGAAAGGGTTGAGTGGTAAAGTCTGGGGTTAGATCGGACGAGGTTCTTCAAGTTTTCGAGTAATTGGTCGTATGACTTCAAGGTAGACGATCTGAGAGATGTGAGTATTTCAGTCCTGATCTTTAACTTTGGAAAGATGAAAATCTGTGAGAGTAGAACCAAGTAAAAAAAAGTTAGAAATCGAATGAGAGAAGAAGTTCTTGTAGAAGAGAGTTGAGTGACTGACTTGGTAGAACCAGACGACTAGACCAGCGAGACTTCCACCGAAGAAGATGAAGTTTGAGAGCGAATAAAGGAATCTGATGAGGGTCTTGTTGGATTGTTTGGTGGTGATGATGGTAATCGAAGAGTAAGTCTTTGGGGGCAGTTCTGGTGGCGTTTGCATTGTTTTTGATTTTGGTTCGACTGGAAATTCATCAACTCAACCTTGCCAACCAAAGTTTGTATGAGTCGACGACCACAGCTTCATCACATCTTCAAGAAGTTATATCATCAAAAAAGGTCAAAGAGGTGGTTTTTTGTGAGAGGCGTGTATCGATTATGATAAACAAAAAACAAGTAGCTACGTCAGATCAACGAAAAAAATAAAAGAACAAGTTTGACAATGTGAGAATGCTGAACGAGTAGAAAAGCAATTAGAGAAAAATGAAACTACAACCAAACTAAAGAGAATTTTAACAGGAAGAAGAGCGAAAAAAAAGAGTCTTATAAGATTGCACTGCTAGAAGATGGTGTTGGTGAGCTGAACATTGTTAGACAACAAAAGATAAAACGAAACTAATGTAGGCAGTTCTCGTTTCATGGGAAAGCGTGTTTTTTTTTAAATGGACGATTTGAAAGAAAGGAAAGGAAAGTACAGATAACCCCCAAGAGGACAAAGTTTATACGATAAGCGGTATCAGGACCGAGATGGGTTGATGATAATTAACAACACATATCGCAGATAGCTAATCAGTAGAAAAAAAGAGAGGAAATGGTCAACACCAGAGTAATGAGAGAGAGATAGAGTAAAAGGGACGAACCTTCAAAGACGCAACAACACAAGAGACATCTGAGCAAGTCGTAGAGACAATCGCAGCAACAACATCCACCCCTAAGACGAAGAGAAGAAGACTCTGGTGGGTTTTGGGCCAATTCTTGGATCTGAGGGGCTTGATGAGGTGTGGTAGTGGATTGGGCTTCGAGGTCGACCAAGTGCAGATGATCAGTGGGCAGATTGGGGTAGTAGGTCGAACTGTTGACCAAAGAGTATGTGGGTGGTGGTGGATTGGGTGGTAGGGTATTAGTGTATTGGTCTTGGGTGGTCATGATGTTGGGTTGGTTGGCTGACTGTGGTTGATGAAAGCAGTGAGTTATTTAAGGGGATGCTACTAGAGTGTGGCAGTGCAGCCGAGAAAACTGAGCAACCTCAACAACACTCAAAAATGATCTTCCCGATTAGACAATAATACACTTTTATCTCACAGCACAGAACGGGTGTCCACCGCCTGCCGATTTTACGCAACATCTTCATAAAATTCTAAAATTAACCAACTCAACCCTACAGTATTAGTACTCTACTACTCCCCAGTGTATCCACAACACACCCACACACCCCAAGTGCCGATCCATAACACCCCACTACAAAATCCCTTGGATCTGGTCCACCCACTCACAACACCCTCAACCTTGCTATCAAAGAAAACCTCAACAGGACCCAGCAATCCTTCTTGTTTCAAGAAGCAACTGTACAACTTAAGTCACCCAAGGCTAAGCCAGCAAGCCACATAATATGGTAGTTCAAGCGGGTCTGGGCACCCGGCCAAGTCAGGCAACTTTTTGCCCAAGGCCAAAGCCTGCTTGGCACTTGCCCACTTGGGGGTGGGTCAGACACATGCTCCACTTGGTCAAGCCAAGCAAAGGTGCCACACCTGCCAAGAAAGGTTGGGTGTGTCTTTTTTTACTTCAAATCACTAAAACTAAAAAACAGATTGAACTTTGACTTATTTTTCCAGCAATAGTATGAACATGATTAGAAATATTCTCTGTTCATAAAAAAGAAAAAAAGAAAACAAATGAAATTTGATGACTTATAATGTGGAACTTATACTCTTGGGAAGAATAGAGCTTGAGAGGGATATGTGCTTGAAGGGCTGCCTCTCTGTTAATAGCTGGAAGAGTAAGTTGAACAAGAATAAGAGTATGGACTCTTAAAGAAAAGATGTGGCTGATTAAGATTTCTAGATTCAGGGGAGGGAGAGGTAAAAACCCAGACTGGATACTTGTTTAATCAAGGGAGTAAGGAGGTGAAGACCCAGACTGGCCACTGGTGTAATCAAAGGTAATGATCTTTCTACTAAACTAATATTCTAATAAGACGGTGACCAATGCTAATCAATGATACTTAATGATTCTAAATCACAAGGTATAAGTAATAATGACCAGGGCTAGTAATGTTTCTACTAATTGCTAGGGGACTGATGGTGAAAAAATGAGGGGGGAAAGCAAGGCTGCTTATAAAAGGAAGGAAACAACTGGGCAAAGGCCACCATGTGAGGACAAAGTATGACCAAAGGGGAAACAAGGCTGAAACCAAGGGGATGAAACAAGTGGCTTGTGAGTATGACATGGAAGTGGAACAAATGACTGTGGGGTATGCCATGGAAATGGCGGAGAAGGAAACATATTCATATAGTATGCCTCAAGGAGGCAACTGTAAATGTTGTAGAGAATACTGTTTTGAGGTGAAACATGTCTAGAAAGGAATATAAGAGTAAGGACAGAGTTGATACTTTCCATTGGTCCAGCTTGTGGTTGGTGTATGTCCTGAGTATTGAGTTTTTTCTGAGATGTCTTGTGTCTTGTGATTGTGATTGTTTTGTTATTTGTATTTGATGTGTGATTGCTTGTTGATGAAATATATCCAAGAGCTGATTGTTATGTGACAGCTGTGTTGTGATGAGTGACTGACACCCTTTTTGTTATGTGACAGGTGGAATAGAGGTATGCTGGATATGCTGTTGGTTAATATGTGTTTAGGATTGGCTTACCACAACAATTATGTGCAGAATTTGGTGAGCGGTGGTTGAAATGATTGGCTGGCTTGGGTTGCAGGCCAAGCTTGACTTGGCTGTATGCCGAGATCTGGTGACCAGGCAAGCTGGAAGATCAAGACCCCTTGGTACAGTGGAGGACTTCCTGTAGGATCTACAGCCCCTGTAGATTCTTAATTGAAGCCTGTAAAGCTAAATTTTGGGAGGGAAGATGGGATTTAGCCCTGTAATTTAGACTTTACAGCCCCTGTAGATGGCCACAGGAAGTCCTCCAGTGTCAAGCAGGACTTGGGTTTGTGCCCAGACACATTTGATCTACCATATGTCCACTGAAGCAAGCCAGCTCTCAGCACAGATGTCATCCAATCTAACTGACATATATCATCAACTCCCAGCAAGTAAAAATTATGAAAACTCTGTAGCAAGAAGTGTAAGAATTAGGAAAACTTAAAGTTGTATTTCTTCATGAGTAACTAATAATTGTGCACTGATTACAATTTAAAAAGTTCAGATAAATTAGAATAGCACTGCCAACACAATTGGCCAGGTTGATGGTATCCCAGTTCACTGGGATGCACTCAACCAAGTTGAACTTGGTTGGATTCCAACTGATGGAATAGATTTCCAGGGTAGGAGCCTTGATTTTGTATTTCATCAGTTGGAATCCAACAAAGTTTAACTTGGTTGAGTGCATCCTACTGAAACGAGGACGCCACCAACCTAGGCAATTATTCTGGCAGTGTGGTGTACCTTAAAAGCAGTTAAATATGTTTTCAGATGGAAATTCTGTAGCAGTGTGGTAATTGAGTTTGCTATTATTATAAAGATAGCTGATTTTTTTGACATGGTAACATGAAGCAACAGTGGGCCCGCTACGCTAACTGAAGTGGTAGTATAGCGTATCACAGCGTAATTCTACTAACAGCTAGCAGGTTTTCGTTGGCTTTTAGTGGGTTTTACGCTAACACTACGCGCTTCAGCCTCAAATAGGCCGTCGATACGCTGTTTTACGGCTGTTTTTAGCATCAAAACAGACTAATAACACCTGCAACGCAGTGTAACACTGCATAGCGCAGCGTATTGGCGCTAGAAAAGCTGCTAATGCTACACCATTTTCAGGCAGAGCAGCGTAGTGGTGCTAGAAAAGCCGCTAATGCTACGCTGTTTTCAGGCAGAGAATGTGACCGCTACACTGCACTTTTCTACAAAAAAGCACAGTGGCCCAGTGCTGCATGAAGCATATATAGTTTATACTTATTTATCTGCTTACAACAAAATAGTTGAGCTGAGTTTATTTTGATTATTCTCATATTTGTTTGAATTGACTACAATGTTATATTACCACTAATGAGTCTTGGTAATTTGTTTGAATTGAATAATCTAGCCATGAAGTTTGTTTGTGTTTGCTTTATCAAAAAAAAAAAAAACTCAGAAAAAGGGATATTAATTTCTAGCCAAGTTTTTGGCAACCTTGAAACAAACTTCAGAAGAAACATCAAACAACAGTTCTCAGTCTCAGTCAAAAAAATCTAATTCACAAGAAACAAGTTGCCAGTTCAATGAAACCAAATATCAGCATGTGATTATCTGTACTTATTTAGAGGATGAAAACCAATTTAAGCAAATATTTGAAAGCAGGAGCCAAGCAACAGTCCAAGGAGCCCACTTGATTCAAGATCAGGCTTTTGAAGCCTTTGCAGACCCCATAAATTTTGTTGCTTTCAACTTGTGTCTTACTGGTAGTCAGATGCAACAATGAATTTGGACATGTATCAAAATAAGCACTGCCAGGCCAACAAATTCAAAAACAACACTAGGGGAGCGGCAATTGAAGAATAAGAAGAAGGGCATAATTCCATGTGAGTATGTGGGTCCATTTTATTATTGCATGGATGATTTGTTCAAGGACAAACCAAATGCCACTGCAATGAGTGAATTTGACTCATCTTCAGCAATGTTCAACAAGCTGTGCTATTATGGGAACTTGGGGTAGCACACTAGGGCTACCATGCCATAGCAGAATTATAGCCCTGTGCACTTTTGCTACTGCTAATTTAGCAATTTTTCACTTTTTCCTCCAGGCCATTAGCAAAATTTCAGGGTCAAGCCTGGGCTAACACTACCAAATAGCACAGAAGTAGCCCACAACAGCAAAAATTTGCTACATGCCAGCCACTTTTGTTCTAGTTGCTACTAAATTCATGTAGCACACAGCTAAGATCTATTCAGACAGGCTGGTCAGTCTGTATGACAAGCCTATCTGATGGGTTGAACAGATGGATCAGCCTGTCTTCAGGCTGGTCAAACAGGCTGAACAGCCTATTTGACCAGTCAAACAGGCTGAACAGCCTATTTGACCAGTCAAACAGGCTGAACAGCCTATTTGACCAGTCAAACAGGATAGTCAGCCTGTCTGATCAGTAGTGCAGGCTGTTCAGCCTGTCTGACTGGTCAAACAGGATGGTCAGCCTGTATGACCATTTGAACTGTCCATTCAGCTTGTATGACTGTTTGAACTGTCCATTCATCCTGTATGACTGGTTGAACAGTCCATTCAGTCTGCCTGATAGGTCAAACAGTCCAATCCCCTTGTTTTCCTGGTCCAAGAGGCTGACTGGTTGGTGCGCTGTAGTCCTTGTGTTGGATGGCACACAATCCAACAGGAGGACTGAAAACTGTGCCAGATTCAGGCATAGTTCTCTGCTTCAAATACATAGTGTGCACTACAGCCCTTCTAATTAAGTGCTAGCCCTACCAGCATACTTGTTTAGTGCCACTAAATAGGTGTGAATTATCTTGAGGATCCAGGTAGCAATCGTGGCAGGGGCTTGGCCCAGAAATCCTAAATTTTGCTATGCTGAACTTCCAGTAGCTTTGCACTTTGACTGTTGTCTTCAGGAATGAATTTCTATGATCCAATCAAAATTAACAATGAAGTTGATGGTCTTGGTAACACAGTACCTCTGTCCAGACAGGAAGATAATGAAATCAATTTTTTCCTCTCAAGTCAACATTATTCCTTGGGATAATCAGACTTCCAATTAAAATTTGGTCTCAACTCCCTTAGCTATACACCAAGATATCTTGAATCTTAAAAAAATTCACAATAACTTACCTGGTACCCAATCAGAATTGCCAAAAGACTCATCCTCCCATAATTATGTCTCTGGCTCTCAGTTCAATTTCAACTGGCCAATTGTCTCCAACAGTCTCTTGATCCCATCCCTTGCTAGCAACCCCCAATGTGATACCAAATATTCATTGAGGATCTTCCCTGTCACCATTGGTGTCTTCCTCATCAGATGCTCATTATCTTATCCACCTCCAAGAAATGAGGATTGACCACTGCTTTTGAGACAACCAGAGCCCTGAAGATGTATATCATGGGGTGGCTACTTGAGTTGGATCAGAAACCACTTTGGATGGAGATCAGCAATTGAAATGAATTGCACAAGGATCAGGAATTTTTATTTGAGGTTCATCTAGTGGATCAAAAATATGCAGGTAAAACTGTGCCACTGATTTTGTAAACTGAATCTGTCAGAAAAAAAATGGCTCCATCAGGAATAAAACCCAGGTTGGGCTAACTCTAGGTGCCTGATTTACCGCTAAGCTACAAAGCCTGCTCTGCCAGATTCATAATCTAAAATGGTCCCAGAATCTAGATTCTCTTAGGTTCCAAAGTGTGCTCATTCTCCTGAAGGTAGGCATGGCTCATTAGAGACCAAGACTGTAAATCTGTCAGAAAAGAAATGGCTCCACCAGGACTCAAACCTGGGTTGGGCTAACTCTAGGTGCCTGAGTTACAACTAAGCTACAAAGCCTGAGATTCTAGATTCATAATCTAACAAAATTTTCCAGGAGATACTGGCCTGTGAGGTGAGAATTCATCCATCAATAACATGTCAATACTCCAAGCCAATTAGATCTGAACACTTACCTGAGTCAGAGAGATTTGCATGTGGGAGGTGGAGGCTCATCTTCTTGAAGATATAGCTGTCTGAACAGGATCCAGGTCATCACTTAATAAATTGCTGCTATGTATTTGTTGCAGTTGGAAATTACCTGAGCATTCAGGGAGTATTGTTTCTTACAACATAAAAAAACCCTTGCCATTAGAACCGGGCTGTTGGAAGATTGTGAAAGTTGTGCCATCTAAAAAGCCAACACACCCCTCAAATCCTTCCTTCTTCATTAATTTCAAGTCCTCCATTTGACAAATTTTGTTGGGCCACTTCAAATAAGTTTTCCAAGGGAAATCAAAGCCTCTATTACAAATTGAGTTACTTTTACTGGCACTGTTCCCAAGGCAACATTAAGATTACTACAAAAGGGACTGGAAAATGTGGCATTGCCACGGCAGCCCAATTGCTCTAACATCAAAGCCCCTTGATGTGGGAGTGGAAGTTGGGGCTTAATACCCTTGGGGTCAAAAACAAGATGGCCTTTGATCTTGTTGAACACATACACAAAGTCGTCTTTTGAAGTGCCCAATTGGGCATTTGAAAGACTTCAGAAAGGTTGTCCTCTCCCTTGGAAAGAAACTGTCAAGTATTTCAGAGATGTCAGCCAAGTTGCTGAAAACAACATTGTTCCACATTTGCTTGTGGCCCTTTTTTTTCTGTTGAATTAATTTGAAAACAAGGTTGTTGTCAAAATGCCATCATTTACAGAAAGAACATTGATTGTATGGTCTATTGCCATTCCACTAGTTGTCCCATTTCTGGGGGAGTGAGCAGTGTTAGATCAGAGTAAAGGAAGTGGTGGATAGGAGTGAAGTGAGGGAGGTGGGAGTGAGCTGGGATGGAGGTGGAGTGTAAAACAGCCTCTGCCTATGTGAACTGTTTTTTGTGAACTGGTTTGCTGATGTCTAACTCAGAAGGGGTTAAAAATTGGTTATGCATGTGAACCATTCTAATGGTTTGGCTAAGTGGTAGTGCAGGTCCTTTGGATGACTACGGCACAAGTTTAACACTACAATATTATTCATACCATGATATCATGAGCCTATTGCTAGCACTAGCAAAGCTGTTTCTCTAGTAGCTCTAGATTATGTATTTCTGAACGGAGCGCCCCCCTCCGAAGGAGGGGGGCGCTCCGCGCCCAGGAGGGGACTTTGTTAAGTTCGATTCGATGAGATAAATTATGTAAATCGTACAACACAAAGGGATACAAGGACTGAGAGAAAGTGAAAGTAAACGTCGTCGTTCGTTCGTTCGTTCGAAGATGATAAAATAATAAAATGAAGATAATAGGATCGATGATCGATGACGGCTATTAAGTTGAATACGGAGATCTAACGACGATTATCTGGATCTTCTTTTTCGATAGCCAAGTTATGAATCTGATTTAAAGCTACAGAAAGATCAGACAACTAAAAAAAAAATATAAAAAAAAAAAATATATAAAAAAAAAATTATAAAAAAAAAAATATAAAAAAACATGAATTAGACATAGAGTATAAATAGAAACAAGGAAGAAAATACATACCTTAGTCATGAGATGATTGACTGCAATCTGTCTATCCAAGATTTGTTGGCGAATGGACGAGGGAGCCGGATGAAGAATAGCGGAAGTAGCTCTAAGATGATGAGCGGGGGTATTGTGTGTGCGAGCCCAAGAAGAAGTATAGCGAAAGTGATAATCGACAGCCAACTCGACGTTCTCTAGTCCCAAGTGTTGTTGTGCAATCTCTGACTGTATGGAATGTATCGAGTCGAGATGGTCGAAGATCTTCCGGGCTGCTTGGACCGATCGATGTGTCTCCTTGGCTTGGTCTTGATGGGCTGTCTTGTTGGTCGTTCTTGGGTTGGTTTCTTCTGGCGAAGTGTTCGACGAGGAAGACGAGGTTGGAGTCATGTTTTCAATCCAAGCGCAGTTTTATTTTTGTTTGATTTATTTTCTACTAAACTACTGCAAACTGGAAAAAAACTGTTTCATAGTGTCCAAACAAATCACATCTTCATCCACTACAACCTTCCAAAGCCACGAGGAAGAAGACAACTGAAGATGATGAAGAGAGTCAAAGAAACCAGCACGAAAAGCATGGATTCTAAGAGTAGATTGAAAGCTCAGAAATCCCTCAATCAACTGAACTTTCTCCTCGATCTCTCGTCTTTCAACTAGGATTGATTCTCGTAATAACTCCCATCCCTCTTGTCCGCTTATTAATGTTGATAACTTTTTTTCTCCTATCTCTAGCTCATAACTTAATGTTACCAACAATCCTTTCAAGTCTTGTTTCGGGAATTTATGAAAATTCAACTTGGAAAAATCGGGTAACCGTTCAGCTTCCTGCGTGTGTGTGTTTTATATGGATAAGTTTAGTGATCGATGTCAGATTTATTTATAAGCAATGGAATCATGACTTAACTGGCCAAGTAGTCAAATCAGGTGTTCCAAGGATCTTAAAGATGCTACCGACCAATCCGATATCACCCATCGATCCATCGAACAAAGTTTTCCTGACTAATCGTCCAGCAGAAGTAGTAGGACCGACAAGCTCACCAGATGAAGAGTACCAATCCATCGCAGTTCCAGAGCCCGTCCCTTGGTCTGTTGGGGTATGTTCTTGGGGCGGGTATAGCGAAAATGAAGACCCGTCTTCAGCGCGTTGCATCGGGCTATAGAACTCCGCAATCAGGGCTCCAAACGACCAGATATCTAGCCCAAATGGTATGTACGATCGACTGCCAAATAACAGCTCTGGTGCTCGATATGGCCTATATATCCGTTCCACCAAATCGATAGGAAAGCCGTCAGTCGGTACCGATCAAGAAATTGGATGAATGTTTTGTTTTTGGAGGGACAATCACATCGTTCCAAGTTCGAACTCCAACGAATCCGATTCAGGGGAAGGATGTCCAGGCCAGACGGTACCAAAGTCGATGAGGACCGGATGACCGTGATGGTTGAGGAGGACATTGGACGGGTTAATATCCCGATGGGCGATCGATTGCTCGTGTAGATAACCTAATCCGGCACCAATCCCACGAACGATTCGTCGAACAAGCACGTCAAACCCTCTGTGGCTAGATGGATGGAATGGCTTGGTTTGGCCATTCAGTAGATCGTATAGACTCAGTGGATAGAGCGGTAGGAAGAGACAGAAGTTGGCCTGCTCGGGTGGCTCCCAATGGGCTAAAAGAGGTACAATCTTTTTTTCCAAAAAAAAAGATACTTTTTTTCAGCGATAGACTTCTAATAAATCTAGGATCTCGACTCACATTTGGGTGGTCTAGAGATGACAAAACTTTGATTTCGGTGAGAGTATCATGAGGCGGACGATTTAAATGAGGCGAGACGACTTTGATTGCGATACAATTATTGAATTGATTGATGGAATTGGTAGCAGAAGATCTTGAGCCGTGTAAGGTCAACAGCCGGTTTGATAGTTCGGAGTGTTGAAGAGGATCCAGTCCAGCCTTGTAGATCGAAGTCCAATGAGAGCCAGATTGATCGTTGAACCTGCTAGATGGAGATATCGGCTTGCGGTCGTCAACAGACTGGACTGTCTTCCAATTCTCTGATAGGAAACACTCAACGAGTTCAATCTGGCCCAAGTTGATGGTTCTGGGACCTTCGTCGTTGCTTCAGTCGTCATCGTCTTCCAGTGCGCCCATACTCTCCGGGGTAACATACACCACTTCGGGGTATCCGGGTACCAGCCAGACACACAGACCGGGTGTCACCCGGGGAAACAACGTCCAAGTTATGTTTTTAACTGATTTGTTTGAATCCAATGGTAGCAACAAGACAGTCCATAAATTTTCATACACCAAACTGAGGTCACTATAAAACAACAGAACTGTCAGGAAGAGAGAAAGAGATATTCTTTCTTTAAATACACTAACGTTCTCTGAAAGCTCCGTGATTCGATATTTGAAAAAAATCTAAGAGAAAAGTTGAACTAAAATTCTAAAAAGATTTTCTGCCTTAATTGTTTGAATTGGTCGTCATCCAGAGGGTCGAATTTGATGAGATGTTTAGATTTATTAGTCGGGCTTGACTTGTTGGAATTTCCTCGATCCATTGAGCTAATTTTCTTAGGGTCTTCGTTCTGTTGTGAAGAGGATGTTGGCTGTGATAAGGAGCTTGAGGCTTGGTCGTAGAGACTGGTTGGGGAGCTTGAGAGGGTCGATGATTGTGCGGCAAGGGTTGCAAAGACGTCGGTTTGATCTCGATATAATCTACACTCCATACCCACCCAAAAAAAAAATCCATCAAAGCCTTGCAAGATGAGAAAGAAGAACAGACAAACCTGAATGCATGTTTATTGAAAGCAATCGAGTCGTCACCGGAAGCGATAATAGATTCCAAACCAGGCCTCTTAAAGCAAGATTTCAAGTAGTAGAGTAGATTACAGATGAAGTTTTCGTGAGGTAGCCAAGTAGGGAATTTCTGGGAAAGGTTGAATAGTCCTTGGTTGGCTTGATCGATCAATGGATGGAAACAATCCGTCTGGAAATTGATTTGCGGTGTTTGCTGATCAAATGGATAGTTTTCTGAAAAGCTCATCGTAAATTTAAAGATCCCTCCTGCGTAATATCCTCGATGTATAAACAGTGTCCCGCACCAGTCTTCGTTCGGTCGCAATGGATTTGTTTCGGTCAGGTAAATTCCGTCAAGCGCATGATTTTATTTTCGAAAAAAAAAAAGATGAAGAATGTAAGGACGAGTCAATTCGAATTCGGATGATCAGGATATTAGTGTAGAAATGAGAAGAGGTCTCAAGAAAGAAAACAAACGATGTATATCATCAGGAGAAGGGATCACCCAGACTCCGAGGGGACAATGACCAGGCAGTCGAAGACTTGCATATTCGAGTGAGATCTCAAGTTTCGACATTGCCTAGGGCCGATTCGATAGTTCTTTGGTGATGATAAGCGTGATTAGTTTTTCTCGTTTGATGATGATGAATTCTTGCTCCTGTCTTCGATTGATTTAGACTACAGTTGTGGTCCGTCAGACTTCAGTGAAAGGTTTTTGGGCTCTCAATGCCCCTAATTTTTCAAGAAACAAGTTGGGCCTCCTAGGGGGCCAAGGCTAGGGGGGCACGGTGAGTGGGGGCTCTGCCATTAATCCCAATTGGTACAGTCCGCAGCCATTGATTGACCAGTGAGTACAGTGGCGCAAGGTATTGCGCTGTTACATCCCGCCTGCAAAATCTCAAGTTGACGCGCGGACAGAATTGGGGCCCCGCGAGGTAGTCTGTCTGACAAGACAACCACATTTTTGAGGTTCCCTGAGGTTGTAGAGTTCAGATCTGACTCGGCTTAGGTTTTCACCCAGCCTATTTTTTTCATCGAACGTTCCGGACAGAGCCCATAAAGCTCCATAAAGCCATGAGATAAACCCATACCTATGTATTTAACGTATAAGTATGGGTTAATATCACTGCATAAAGGCATCCTATTATTGAAATCTTAAAAAAAACAGCAACCACTGCAAAATAATCTGCTTCAACTGCCAGCAGTTGACATGCAGTAGCTTTGATTTTACTCTGGTTTTACTCCGGTTTTACTAATCAAACCTTATTTTGGTGCACAGTTGCTGTGCATGATGCACAGTTGCTGTGCATGATGCACAGTCACTGTGCATCTCAATTAAAGTCTGAATAAGAGTTGAGTAAAATCAGAGTAAGCTGCATGTCAACTGCTGGCAGTTGAAGCAGATTTTTTTGCAGTGAACTAAGGTTGGTTTTGAAAAGAAAGTCAAGATATCAATCCTAAATATTGCAGCTTGACAACATACATGAACATAAAAAAACAAAAATGAGACTGTGTGATGTACAAATGAACAAATTTGAGATTTTTGCCAGTCATCAGCGGTCATCCCCTACATTTTTTGAAATTTTCCACCTCCAACATTCCAGACACCACAAAATCTGTGACAGTGGAATGACTTGTGCCACTGTACAGGCTATACAAATGAAAATATGAAAGTAAGTGATGCTCAGATCCTGGTATCCAATCTGTATTATAATAAATCACCTGAAAATAAGAAGTGAACTGCCAGTCATCTAGATCCCAGTCACCAATCTTAATGAGGAGATATTGGAGCTTGGTAAGTGGCACAGACTAAGTACATGATTTGACAGTGCAGTTAAAGTTGTGGGCAAACTAGGTCAGGGTTTGATGATCAAGTTTGGTTTACATTCTTGTAAACTATAACTTTGACAAAGCCTCATTGGTCAAGGAAAAATCAGTGTGCACTGGCCAAAGAGGAGTTCTCCAAGGTTTGTGGGTGCAGCCTGTACCCACTTTCCAAGCAGGATTCCCCCTTGTTTGGTGGTTTCAGCCTATACTTTAGTACCTACCCACCAGCCAAGAATGATTCCTCCTCAGGGCACTGCAGCCCTTCCCAGTGTGGTGCTGGTTTTTGATTTGACTAGCAAACCAAGTGGGCTGGGAGGACCAGAAATGGATGCCCAGTGCTGATCTTCCGGAAGCCCCCCCCCCCAGCCAAGTGGTTGTTACTTTAAAGGCCAGGGGTTGTTCAACACCCAAATAATGATGACTGAGGTTGATTTTCCACCCCCAAAATAGGGTTTACAACTCTGCAGAATTCTTAATGGTTAATTAGCTACAGGGAGTACTCTGGTTTTCATAACCAAATCAATTTGACTTCTCTTTATCTTTAATTGGTTGTCAAGAATGCCTAAAATCTGAAATAGTATAACTTCCAAAATTAATTACTTTCATGGGTGGAATGATCTGGCCAAGGATACAACCCAGTTAAAGTAGAGGTTTTGTGCAATCCAGTTATGTTGTGTAACAGAAGCAAAATAAGCACTAACTCAAAGGGACAGGGAATCAGGATTAAGGAGCTCATGAGGAAGAATTTTTTCTGGAAAAGGTGGCTCTGGGAAGATAGAACTCAAAATTGATGATAGTATTTCTTCTGGTGTACAAGGTGTGAAAACCAGCCTAAATAGACAACCAGAAGAAATTTAAAACATGCACCATGAAAAACTAATGATCACTTGATGTCAGGTGACATTATTTAATATCAATCCCAAATTTTCTACAGCTGTGATTCTACCACAGCCCAGTCGTGATGGTCCCTTTTTGTTTTGCAGTGCATTGAAACAGTGGTGAACTGTCATATCAATGGTGGATAGATCTAGGGGCTTTGAAAAACGACTTCCAGTTTTTCGTCTAACGACTCCCGCGGCCGGGTCAACGTCAATTTTGGGAGTCGTTAATTGAATTCCGGCCGCAGGCCTGGGAGTCGTCCTCCAAATCCCAAGAAAATAATAAAAATTGGGAGTCGTTCTCCCAAATCCGCCAATAGACTGGGTGGATTTGGGAATCGCCGTCATTGACCGGAAGGAAATCCTTCCGGTCAATGAGGTTATTGTGTCTCATTGACCGGAAGGAAATCTTTCCGGTCAATGGGGTTGTTGTACCTCATTGACCGGAAGGTTTTCATTCCGATCAATGAGGTAAAACAACCTCACTGACCGGGAGGAAATCCTTCCAGTCAATGAGGAGTTGTACCTCACTAACTGGAAGGAAATCCTTCTGGTCAATGAGGGCAACTCCCAAATCTGCCCAGTCTATTGGCAGATTTGGGAGAACGACTCCCGATTTTTTATTATTATTATTGGGATTGGGAGGACGACTCCCAGGCCTGCGGCCAGAATTCGAACAATGACTCCCAAAATCGACATTGACCCGGTCGCGGGAATCGTTGGTCAAAAAACCGGGAGTCATTTTTCAAAGCCCCTAGATTTATGAGCTTAGCCTAATGTCCCTTTTCATCAAGTGATCATTAATTTTACATGGTGATGTGGTTGAGCTGAAGGTCAGATTGGCATCTGCTAATAAAAAAACTTACACATAGATAGAACATTTATAAAACCAACAAGTAGAAAGTTAGGGAATTGTAATTTAACAATGGATGATGATAGCATTAGCATGGCTAATAGCACTGGAGATCATCATGACTTCATTGCATGATGGAAGGATTCTGCCATCCCAACCAGTGATGCAAAGAAAATTAAAAGAAATGGATAAAAGTTGAGTGGAAAGTGGGACCAGAATTCTTTAAATTACTGGATTTTGTCAAGCTCAGCCATAAATCTTGGAAGTACGGCCAGTATAACTGATGATCCTGTGACGTTATGGCTGAGCAGCGGCCCTAGGGCCTATCATCCTATTGGGGGCTAATACTGGAGGAACCGGTACAGTGAGGAGGAAGTAAGGGGCCTGAGTGTATCTATCATTAGATTAGGTTTTAATGTTGTTCTACAAATAGTCGCCCGTTGTATTTTCTTTTTCTCCTCACTCTCTCTTCTCGTTTCTACCTCACCAATAGGTATTTAATTGTTCTCTGCTCGCTTGCATCCGTCGTACTCCTTAAGCTCACAGTGCACGGTCTGGTTTTCTCAGATCCTACTCAGACAATTTTGAGCTGGAGTGGGTGAGTGCAATCCAGTTTTACTTGTGTATCCTCAAACCAGTGTTGTATATTGGCAGTGTTCAGAGTATGATTCACATGTGCTATTCTGTTTGTTTGATCACCCAGAAAAATCAAACCAGAAAAAGTGAAAAGTGCTGTAGGATAATTGAGAAAGTTAAAAAAATCTTTATTTCTCTTGATCATTTTTAATACAACCTCAAGCAAGAATATGAAAGGAATAAGGAATTTACGTGGAATAAATTTTCCCAATTCACACCAAGGCTGTTGAAGTTAGAATAGAACTGATGATGCCTTGATCTTGGAAACAAACGGAGTTCAATGCCAGATTCTTTTCATCCTGCAATTCCGATGCACGGTGGACCTGGTGCAACCGGCCCTGCTAGATAATGGGTTAGAGATCGAAGGATTTCGCTGACAGATGCTTCTCGTCGGCCGATGAGTGCTAGAAATTGGAATGTAGATAGATGGCATTGACCCTCCAGAACAAAGTGACTTTACTCCACTATTGAACTGATCCACTGTGAATTTAACTGTCCATCAGAACGGGTCGGACTGCGCCATCGACATTGTTCGGCTACGCAACACAGCGGAAAACTTTTTTAAAATCACATTCAAATTTCTAAATCGGCACAGTTGCGTATCCTTTCATGTACAAAAAAATGACGAAGTATTTCGCAGTTGGTGGGCCTCGTCGACGTAAATTGGGGAATTAGGGATGAGGCTAAGCTAAATAGGTGATTGCACTGCTATGTGTTATGGGTACATGCAACATTACACTTTGACAAGCTCTCCGCACAAGCAGTTGGGTATCACCACCGTGATCGACGCGGATGTCTGTTAATTTTTTAGCAGGCTCCTTGAGGCCTGCCCCCTCCGCCGAACTCTCCTTCCGATAATTGCTGCCTCATCGGTCTACACTGGTAATAAAATGTCGCTGAGGGAATCTTATCAGCTTATCTTGTTGCACGCTTGCAGTCTTTAGCTCCATATTGGTAGGTATTCATGTATGCAAGTCATAAACAAGGGGTTATATGTAAGGATGTAATTGCATTAAGGAAGATGGCGCGTCAGTATCATTACCCCGGACCAAGGCGGCTTTTATCCGATTGTGAAATGCGCCAGAGTTGAATTCTTGGTGGTGATGCATACTTTGGGAAAACTGGAAACTATCCAAGAAGTGAAGGATTTTTTGATTCTACAATCTTTTGATGTGCGCATTTCCATAATTTCCTCAAGCCGTACTGACAGATACTTTATTATAGCAAAACACTCACTGAAGAAATCTGGCCAACTAATGTGTATGCCTGTACTCTTTTGAGCGAGGCAGCAGCCATTGATATTTGAGCTTGAGATAAGCGCAAGCATCTTGAAACACGCCATCGCACCCGAGACGTTTCCTGTAGTCGAGCAATTTACAGGATGTCAATGCATCAACATCTTATCTGGCTGATAAGGATACTTGGGCCAGTTAGAGCGAGAGCTGCTCACCGAGGGATTCGCTATCCAGCCTCAGATAAACACATCCTAGACCCCCTACCCCAGATGGGGCCAGATGCGGCTCTCCTGGATGTTAGAAATGAAACGGAGCTTCGCCCCCGATATGTTTCGCGAGGGCTAGTCCATAATTGTATTGAGTGATTATCAATCTTATCAGATTGTACTTCAGACTTCTCTCAGGTGCCATTGGGAATCGTAGAGACAGGAACTCTTGATAAGACCCAGGGGAATCGTAGGTATATCTACCGCGCAATGGGCTGACTGACTATCCTTCTTTCCTTCCAGCCATTCATGAGTGCGCTCATCTCCCAGTAAGTACTACCGCTTCAAACTTTCAGTGCCCCATAATTCATCGTCACTCCTCTTGAGCCTGTGCCACGACTTGTAATACACTTGTACCCCCCACGAATCGTCAATCCCATCTTTTATGGAGCTTTACCATTGGAATTTGTTTGTATATCTTTGGGCCAGCCTTGTATCCCAATCTCTCTCTGCACCTTCCCCTCAGCTCAGCCATCAAGTCAATAATAACCAGACAGCAGTTTATCACAATTCTCAACCGGCTTCACTTCCCAGGTTAAATTTAACTCGTGAATCCAATTTGGATGGTTGTCTCAAAAATCCCCTCTCAAAACAGTTATGGGATAAGATGGGAATGGACCAGCATCTGCAAAAGTACCCTGATGGAATGAATCTGTCACTCTCAGTGCGTATTTTTTCCCTTGTGTCTCTCTTTTATACTTTTACTCTTTTTTGTGAGAAGTACAGAAATTCATTGGATTTCTTGTCTCTAAAACTTGCACGAAAAATCGAATAGGATTATGCCGATAAAGTGGGAGCGACCAATTTCTATTGCGGCATTGGAAATAATTGTAATCCATCACAGGTGTGTAAAGAGCGTCGGCACGACGATGGATTGGTAAAAACAAAGTGATCTGATTTTATTTGTTTGTTCCTTCCAATGATTCTTTTGCATCAAGACGTGTGTAGGGATAGACCAACAGGACTGGTATGCACTGGCAGCAGCCCACAGATTCAACACATTTGTAAACCAAATCTACGAAGCGACCGCGTACGCTTTAGGTGTTGTATCAGGTGAGTTTTTCTTTTCTCTGCAACATGCTTTTGGCAATGAAGAACAACAGAGCACTCATTCCACAATTCAACTTGTCATTCTCATTTTCAGACCTTAGTCCAACGATGGTAAGAGTTTAGATGAGATTTTGATAGTTCTCGAAACCAAGTTGCTAAAAGCTTTGTTTGATCATCATTTTTCAGGTTGATGACCTCATTCCTAATGCCACCAACTTCTGGACCTTCGGGGCGGTTTACGTTGGGATCTTAACGGCGTGGATTACTGGTATCCCCGCTGCACTCTTTGGGCCTGGGGTGGGATCAGTGCTCTGGATGGTCTTGATGTCCACCATGTATGTCGGCTCGGCCAGTGTTTGGGTCGTTGCCAACTTATATGTGCCAGATCCACAAAAATTCACCAGAGTCAGTCTAGATAATTTCTCCCACGTTTGGCCATTGTTATTTTTTCCTAATCTCATTTTTACCGGATTTTTTTCTTCTAAAGTGGTCTGAAGTAATCTACCGCTTGCAAGATTTCGAAAATCACATGCAAGGAGCCTTATCGAACTTCACCCAAAATGTGATGGACTCTGGCATAAGTACTGATCAAGGACTATATGGTATCAGCAAAGGTGGAAACTTATTCGACGACCATCAGTCTCGA
Source organism: Puccinia horiana (assembly GCA_001624995.1). Taxonomy (NCBI): domain Eukaryota; kingdom Fungi; phylum Basidiomycota; class Pucciniomycetes; order Pucciniales; family Pucciniaceae; genus Puccinia; species Puccinia horiana. Next base: position 833,068 of record LWDY01000027.1, on the reverse strand, counting down.
ACAGAAAGTGAAATCCAAACCGATCTTGAACAAACCCTCAAACTCAGATCAATTTCACATATCCTTAGAATCCAGGTAAATTAACCAAGCCTCAGTTGATTATTTGTTTGTCTGCAGAACATCTGACCTATGTTCTTTTTTCTTCTTCCTTTTTCGTAGAATGCTTTTATCACCAGAGGAAGCGTTAGTCAATCGGACGATAATTTATAATTTCTTGTTGTTATTCAGGTTTTTGCTGACTTCCTTACCTTTTTAATTAATTCTTTAGCAAGCGTGTAATGGTGATGGGCCAAATGGAGCGCTGAATGGACCAGGAAAGCTCTCTTATTGCGACAACGAAGGAATGTAAGTCCCAATGAAACGAGAACAGAATGATTGGATTTGGATGTTTGCTATGGGATCTGGCATACTGACAAACTCCGTTTTCCTGATGAATCCAGAATGATGAACATCGTCTTAGCTGGAGAAAAAGACCGAGAAGAGTCAGTCTACAATGCTGATAAGGTAGCCGAAAAGTATGGCCTTTCCCCCGAATTACTCACCACAACGGCCTGGAGATGCCAGCAAAAATACGGTGTATATCGCCACCCTACCGTCGTCAACACGTGAGCACAAGTCCTGAAGACTGAGATCCAGCAAATAATGCTCTTTTGATCGAATTTCTCGTCTTTCTTCATTTTTTGTTCTGTGTCAATTTCCTAGGACCCAACCTTACGACACGTCTTCGGATTGCTTGTTCAACCTCCCGGTTTGTGACCTAACTGATCCGAGTAGGTCACTCTCTACTTTCCAAATGCAACAATTTTTTGGCCAATTTTCTGACCAGCTGCCGCTTACTTCAAACAGCCATCCGAGATAACAAGCATCACATGAGCGTGGTTGAGGCGTGCAGGAAACTCGCCAAATTGCCTATTTAACACATCACCCTCTGGAGGCTCCGACCATCAGAGGGCGCACTGTATTTCCTTCACCCCTCATACTTGAAGGCATTTTGTAAGAAAAACATTGGTGATGTAGTGTACTCGAATAATTTCTTATCTTTTCACTGTTGTACCAACACCCCAAATTATAATTATTTATTCCACTACCCGCAAAGCATCATGCATGTACGTAGTGACGCATAACTATAAAATTTTACCGTGATTTATTTCAATAAAGTCATCCAAAAAGCGAGAAAATCATAATTTATGTATCATGGATCCACGCCTGGTAGAGTGCGAATCCGATGATCCACAGTTTCAGGACTTTTGTTATGCAATTAAAGTCTGTGTGGGGACTGGGTCCGGGGACATGAAACTTCACTACAAGTGTGATCATGATTGGATGGATGAAATGAGGAGAAAAAGTTGCCGAGATAGTCGCTTCCCCAAAACAGGCGCGACACTACATGGATATGTTCCCCCAAGACGTAGTTTCGAGCACCTATAAAGGCCTAGAAACATCCGGGTAGACGTCGAAGCGCCTCTGGGTAGTGACGGGTATACCTTTACGTGCTGCAATCAGCTCATCAATGTCAATCCTACCATGAACGATGGATTCTGCCTCATCGGTGGTAGCCATAACACGGCCCCTGGAGAAGGTTCAACAGTGGATAGGATGTGAGAAGCAAGAACATTTCCAGGATTCATTCAACAAAACTAACATTGGATCAATGATACTTGAATGCCCCCACGCTTTGTAATCACTCGAAAGATTGCGCGCGGGTGAGCACGCTGCCACATAAACGAGATTATCGACAGCCCTGTAATATGATCGATATCAGCGACCAAGGCATCCAGTTTCAGACTTGCTCTCATTAAGCATAACCTGTGAGCCACACAAATAAATCAAACTTACCGTGCCCTTTGGAGTAACTCCCAGTGCAAGGGGCCCGTTGTGAGATTAAAAGCTCCAGGGTAGATCATAGCAACGCAGCCTACGAATCGACGCAGATATTGTTTAGTACATTGTTGTTTAGTACATTGTTGTTTAGTACATTGTTGTTTAGTACATTGTTGTTTAGTACATTGTTGTTTAGTACATTGTGCCAATGGGAAATTAAACCAATCGGCTTGAGACAAACCTCTACGGGCAGCAATCATCGCCATTTCAGGGAACCGAATGTCGTAGCAAATTCCGAGTCCAATTTTTCCGAAAGCTGTAATCTAAACAGATACGATCAAGAACGCTACTCTCTTTTTGTTTTTGACAAGTCAGATAAATTAAAAAAGAAAGAAAGAAACGTATCGAAGGAATTGCAGAATTTACGGGTTTCGATTATGGTGACAGGATCCCGACCCGCTGATAAGGTCTCGCTCTCTTTGAAAGTGATCTGATTAGGGATATCAATATCAAATAAGTGCAACTTGCGATGCAAGGCGACTAATTTCCCATCGGGCTGGAAGACCGGAGCTGAATTGTAAAGGACTTTCGGATCGTCTGGGCTTCTCTCAGGGATCGATCCTATAGAATCATGAAAAGATATTACTTGAGAATCAAACGGTAAATCTCAAAGATGTTTTTTGGCGACTGACCGCCAAACAACCAAACGTTCTCCTCCTTTGCGGCCAAACTTAGCATCTTGATACTCGGACTGGCACAGTTTTCGGCGTCCCAATCTGACCCCTTTGATTCGTGCCATCCGATCACCTCGGCATAGGTATCAAAATAGCCTGATCCGTAGGGGCTGTTGAAGATTTCTGGCAAGACGACAACCTGCGACTTTTGCCCTTGATCCCTCTGACGCACGGCTTCCGCGATCTTCTGCCTGGCGTGCAACAGGTTGGCCGATTTGTCTGATCCGATACCTCCAAGTTGAATCAAAGTGATGCTGAAAGAAGTTCCCTGGACATCGAGCTTGTTAGATGTCGCCATCATGTGAATACTTAGGCTGGCTTTGAAGGGCCCCCGAGGTAATTGGCAATGCTGCTTGGGTCGTATTCTCGAAGCACTCGGCAGAAATCCGGTTCGAAGCATTCGGATGCTGCAGTCATTCGATGGGGCCGGCGAACTCGTTGACCGTGAAGCTGTCACGCTCTAAATATGTGACACCTGTGCAAATAACCTGCCGACTTATCAACTGAGCCTGTCACAGGCTCACTTCAGTCGAGCGTCTGAAAAAAACCTCCCAAGGGCCCATAGAGCCCAGGGGCAGTAGGAGAGAGAGGCCCCAGAGCTGTAGCGCCAACTTCCAAGAACAGTGTTGAGATTCGGATCCATTTGCAGAAAGCGGCCAAACCACCACTTAAGCCGGCCGTTGATCCCTCAGACGGGAGTCGAGCCGCCGCTAGTTGACCCAGGTTGACCCCCAATCGCCGGTCCACTCAAATGGCGGGATGGCGGCTTTCTTGTCCACACTTATGTATAATCTGGAAATCATCAACGTCATAGGCAAGAGCGTTCCCCTCAAGAATTTTCCAAAATCTCCAGCAGTGCCGGGTGAAAGTTCAACTCAGTCTTTACCTTCACCACCATTAATTTGGATGCCTTCATCAAGGTGAATTCAAATTTTGTCGACGTCTTTTTCTAACTCTTATTCTCCTACTCTCTAAACAGAGTCCACATGTAGTTCATGTGAATTAGCATTGGGTTTTACTTCCGGGTCCGGCTCTTCTCGCGTCCTGGTGTTTTCGTCACTTTCCACTTTCCACGGTATTGATGGCTTGTTTCATGCTTCCCATGTGTAAAAGCAAAATCACTGAAAAAAAACTTCTCTTTATTAGCCCTCAAGTCGTGATCAACAGCATGTCCTATGTAGTAATTTTAAATCGATGGTGTGAATCAGACTCGCTGCCCCCTCCTTTGCTGTTATCCTTTTTGCCAGACCAACTGTCACCATCCATGTCCTTCAAGGATACTACCGTGGCCCTGCGGTCACGTTACTTTCCTTGAGTTTTGCCAAGATCGCCTTGAGAGGTAGAGTGTGTATGCAATGTGGTACACTCGTTTCTCGACCATATGTGTAAGGCCTAGCCAACGCAAGGCCGTTACAATATGTTTCTCGAGGTACGACGCCCTGCCAGGCAGACATAGCGCTTGCAATGGCAAGCCAAAGCTCTCCAGGAGCTGTAAGAGTAACCGGCGAGGAGGGCATATCTTGATCTCCAGCTGGTAGTGGTAGGGTGAAGCTGAGGTAAATCAATTGAAAGCTCCTTAGCTGCCGCGATAAACCCTGGTGGGGTCTCAAAAGGCTCCAGCAAAGGAATGACCGGTAGCTGTCTGTGTCGACCCTTTGCAGATTCTGGAGACCTACCATCACAGACCCGAGAGACAGTACTACTATTCCGACTTGTTCAATGTGTTTAATGGCCCTTCTTGGACTCCTCTGAAGTATAAGAAGGCTCACTTTCCAATCAGGAGAGACGCGCTACACTTTACAACAAACGTTCTCTTTCATTAGAACTTCACCACACCCGGTAAACTTGAGGTTCCGGTAACCTTTCTGTCCATACACTCCAGTTTAGCGCTTATCCCCAAGCGGACTAAATACACCTTAGCGAAAAGGCAAATTTTAATAACTCTAACCGATTTCTTCCTACTCATCACACCACCATGCCGTCCAGAGAAAGCCAACTTCTTATTTTCCTTTTGGCCGCTAGTTCTGCCATGGGCTTCGGCCTGAATCATTTCAATAAAGACAAACACAAAGATCTGAATGGATTCAATACCAGAATTAAGGTCAGTTGACGGCTTATTTTTCCGCTCCAATGAGGAGCCCAGTGCACTGAGACTTGCTGTTTGCACTTTCTTACCCCCACTTAAGAGACAAGATAATCTTACCAAGGACAAGCTGCTACAACGAAGCTCATCCCTGCCCCTCGTTACGATTGACATAACGCTGAACATAACGCCATCAAACTCCGTCAATCGCAGATCCAAAGATACTACAACGAACGTTAATATATCCCCCGTGGAGAAATCGAAGCAAAAAGTCTCTGAGCTGATAAGCACTCTCCAAAAGGAAGAAGTTAAACTCAAGAAACTTGAATCCGTGCGTTTCACTTTTCCCGAATGACAGTCTTGACTCACCTCTTGTTGACTTGGATACTTATGCATCGCCTTTTTCTGTGTTCCCACAATATTAGGAGGTTAAGAAAGGCAGAACGTAATCTAGCCTGGGTCAAAAATCGAAAGAGAAACCCTAAGGAGAAAGCTATTCCTCCCAAGTTGTCTGTTTCCCAACAGCAAGGATGCAACTGACGAAAACTATAGCACTTGGCAAGAAGACAAGCCACCTTCCCTCAGAAAGGCTTAGATAATCGATATACATCAATTGTTTTCAGTTCCTTCCAGTTTTACACGTTTCTTAGACCATTTTACCTCCCTTTCCTTCTACATATATATAAATAAACATAAGTTTGTCTGCACATGTTATGCTTTCTTTATGGTCTTGTTTCTTGTTCACAGGCATATATTTACATAATGATGTACATTTTTTTGTTTCAAAATTATCAATAGTCTATCCCTAGAATTTTGTCAATTTTTCCTTCTTCTTTCTGCAATTTATCAACATGTAAGTGAAATTATGTTTCAAAGTTCCATAAAATGCCATCATTTAAAAAAAGCTTGTTAACATGCCATAGTACCCTTCCCCAATGAGAGATTGCTGTTGGAAAGGCTCCCCCACATACAATGAGGAAGTTGGATAGAAACACAGGAATTTGAAGAAGTCCCCCCGAAAAGAAAATCTGTCAAAGGAGAAATTCATCCTTTTCAAACAACCCATACTTCTGTACTCTTCTCCTGGATATTCTTCAACTTTTTTGTTTCCAAGGTGTTTAATGTCAATTTCAATGGTCACTGTGGCTTCTTTGTCTCAGAGTGGTCAACATCAATTTCTTTTATATTCCAAATGGGCCCTATGAAGATGTCAAAAAAGGGCCATATGGTATCAAGAAAACTCTTATCTGGGTAATGACATATATGAACCCAATTTTTAACAGAAGAAATGTTGAATCAAGAAATCCCTGTTCCAAATCTCACTGGATGACTGTGCAGACAATGTGTGGTATTTTTTCTAATGCTGTCCAAACACCTGTCTTTTTTTCTCTATTTCCTATTCCCCTTTCCATCCCATTTTCATTGATTTCATTTCTGTTCTCAGTAACTATGCTGCAGTTGAGCTCAAAAATACCTTTGATTTTCCTGTCTTAAAAGTCCCCAAGAAATGGCAGAGCTGTTCTGTGCCTGAAAGTATGGCTTGCAGGGCCAAAATATTCCAGTTAATTCTAGTTGAATAAAAAGCTTGAAGGTGAGGCTGGGGTAAGTAAAAGCAAAAACAAATTCAACTCCAGTCTCTTTACTATCTCTTTTTTATATTATCTGATTTTTTTTTTTTTGGGGGGGGGGGGGTTTATCTTTATTTCATGATGAAAAAATACTTATCAATTCATTGATTGACTTTCTTTCAGTTTTATTGTAATTTTTGTGTCCAGAATCTAAGTAAAAAAATTGATGCTGAAAATTCCAGGTAATTTCAAAGAGGGTTCGACACGCGACCCACCCGGATTGAAGTTGCAACCCATCGGACGTCAATGGGTCGGTCGCACATTCAAAATACCGGTCGGAATGATGGGTCGCGCGTACAGACCCCCAATCCCTGGTTGGGGTGGGTCGGGCATTCAAAAAACCCATCGAAAAGATGGGCCGCGGGTTCAATTTTTCGAAATCGCCCAAGTTATTGACCCATCTTAAGAGTGCCATAACTCTGGCATTACACAACATAAATGTATGAAAATTGCATCAAAAGCTGAAACCTTGATCCTTTTTCTGACCAAACATAATCATGTCAGAATCCATGTGCCCTGAGAATTAAAGGACTCAAGCCTCTGAGGTAGTATTGAGATCGGATGAGTGGTGTAAAAAGTTTGTTAACACAACATATCAGCTGTAAAAATTGAATTAAGCAATATTACATGTGTATATTAATATTTAGTCACTTTTTTTAAAATGAATACACTTGAAAATATTGAAATAAACCTTTGAAGCAGAGCAAGAAATAGGGTCTTCAACACACAACCCACCGGTTTTGAAGGCCAAACACGCCGGACATCAATAGGTGGGTAGGGGTGGGTTGCAGGTTCAAAAACACAGTCAGAATTCTGGGTCGTGCATACAAACCTCCAAACCTGCTTTGGGGTGGGTTGCAGGTTCAATTATTCTGGCTGTTGTGGTTATTGTAACAATAACAGCACCAAAACTGTTACATTAGTGTTATCCGCAACATAATTTCCCATTGTTTTCCATACAGCATAGTTCATAAGCCACAAAGAATAAACAATGAACCTAAACCCTTATAATATTACATGATTCATAAGCCACAAGCTCTAATTGATAAACCATACTCCTTACTCCCTAAGCCATGAATAATAAAAAACTAACCCAAATAATTATAATCTTTCATTTATTAAACTAGCTTTGATGTTGTGTTGGATTTGTGCACTGTTTTTGAGCCCAGGTGCAAGTTTTGTACATTCTGAGTGACAAATGGTGGCATAAATGGCAACATAATTAAGTCAGGCTTCAGTAAATTAAAGATTTCAAACAATATTTTCAATTCAATTCCAGTTAACATGTTTTTTCTCTCATTTCTCTTTCATGTTTCTTTTATCTTTCCTTTTTATCTCTCTCCATGGCTTTTTTTTGATGTTTTTGGTTCAGGGGTGCTTTTTTTACCCGCGACCCTCATTTCCAGTAAGGAAATTGAAGGAATGACCCACAGGGGTTTAATTTTTGCAAATTCAGCCCGCGACCCCCAACTCCGACGGGTTTTTTGAAGGTGGGACCCACCCGACGGTCTGGCGACCAAAAGGGTGGGTCGTGTGTTGAACCCTTATTTCAAATAGATAACCAAATGAGAACTGTGAAGTTTTGGGACACTTTGGGGCATTGATTCAAAAGTTTTGGTTGTTTTTGAGTAGTAAAATTAAGAAAAAAGATCTCCCTTCAATTTGGCAGAAGTTAGCACAGAAATTTCTTAAAAAAACAGTTTATTACCAGGAAAGAGCTAATAGGAACAACTAAGATATTTACATTCTCTCTTTTCAATTATGAGCTGTGGATTTTGGGTCAACAACTCCCAAAACAAAAACTGAATTCAATGTGTGACTCCCAATAATTATGCTTAAGACGTGGCAGGAGTTGCAAATACAATTTCTGGCAGTCATTTAAACAAGCCCCTAAATTCAAGCCATGTGATTGATGAGCTCAAAAGATGATTTGGAATTCATGGTTCAAAGAGTAGCCTCCTCAGAAGATCTTGGAATAGGCTGAATGGTGGAAGAATTAGAGAAACTTTTTCCAGATCAAGTGGGCTACTTATAGCTGATTTGTTTACTTGTATGAATACACTTGAGAATGTGTTAACCATCTCTCCTAGGCTGGATATAACCCAGAAAGTTTCTACCCATTTCTTCTAGTCTAGATGTGGCTCTGAAAAGACCTACTTGGATTGAATGGGCTGGAAATGACTTGGATAGGCTCCAAAATACCATCAAAGATCTTAGGAAAGGCTCTTTAGCTGATCTGCTAGACTAATAAACTCTTGGAAAGGCACTTAAAACCTCTTATAAGCTGAAAAGGCTTGCATAGCACACAGATCAGTTTGGACAGCCCTCAATGAGCTCTTAATGCCATTGACACTGGACTGGAATAATCTTTCAATCATTAGAAACAGAAAATTGATTGAATAGATTATGTAAAATGGAGTATGTACACAGGGGAAACAAGAGAAATCTCAAAATATTTCCATTTCAATAAGCCAGAATAGTTACGTCCTAAAGGTATCAAAGCTAGAAGTTCTTGCTGATTTCCAAATACTGATGAAACATGCTGAGTATAATCCATTGCAATCTCAGTAAGTATAGCTGGATGATACAATAAGTTGACCAATTCATTTTTCTTGCTGTTTAGAAATTTGAAAATAGAAAATGGCAAGAATATAATGAGAAATGTGACCCATTCAGCTGAGCATGATTTTTCCAGCAGATGCATCACCAAATGTTGCTGATGGTGTAGTATTAGCCTCCTTTCCTGACAAGCCAGTGATAACATGCAGATATCAAACAACATGGCAGCCCTTTCTTTTGAGTTTACTTGAGATTTTGAATAGCTAAAGCTTAAGGCCCTGTTTGGCACAGTCATAAAGCTTGGTTTAATATTGAGCATTTCAATCAATAAAAACTAAACTTTCTATATATACAAATGTAACAAAATTAGTGTAGAATGAAAGAAGGATAGCTGATCCATCATTGAAGAGATAAGAATCCATGTATTGGCCCAGCTCTAGCATCATTATTACCCTTTACATCTATTTCAAGTGTAATATTAATATTGAGGTGCTCATGACAGCCTCACATCCTCATTCTTATGTCACAAATGATGAAGCAGGTAGCACTTTTTTTATATTTGTGCCAACAGTTTGGTTTTTGTTGAATTAAATGTTGAATATTACACCAATTTTTATTACTGGAGGACTTCCTGTGACCAATTTAGAATTTGGTATTCTAGATTCTAAATCTTATTTGGTGGGGAAAACTCAATCTGAAAGAATTTTCACCACCAAATTAAGTTTAAAATCTAGAATTTCACCTTCTAGATTCACGACGGCAACACTGGGTAAGCTACAGTACGCATAACGGTAATGTAGCAGTACCGTAACAGATTTTGGGCTGTTATCATTACCATTACTGGTAACGCGCGCAGCGCTACAATATTAGGCACGGCAGCAATCATTTTTTTTGAGGTCGTTACAATATCTGCATGGGACCAGCAGATGTCAAGTAAGATAAAACACAAAAAAAGGCCAATTTGAGGCTGAATATCGTGTTATTTTGACTGTAACGGCCTCAAAAAAGTGGCATGTTGCAGTACACCCGTTACCAATAAGGGTAACAGAGCTTCGCAGTAACTGGAATAGTTACGATACAAAGATATGTCAAATATTGTATAGTATCATAACTACCTAGTGTTGAAAACGGGAAGTCCTCCACTGTGCCAAATGTTAGATTGTGAATCTGGCTACTCAGGCTTTGTAGCTTAGTGGCACAGCCCGCAAGGAGGTGAAAAAATAAATATTTTGTTGCGCTGACAAAATTCTATGTGTGACTGCGCCAGTAGCCGCAGTTACTGTGGACCAAAACTGCACATTTCATCAGCACAATGAAATTGAAGTTTCGTCATCTGCTTGCAGGCTGTGTGGTAAAGCAGGCACCTAGAGTTAGCCCAACCCAGGTTTGAGTCCTGGTGGAGCCATTTCTTTTCTGACACCAAACAGGGCCTAAGAATGCAAGAAATCAATTTAAGTTTATCCAGAATACATTCAAAAGCAACTTGACCTTACCGGTATTTGGAACATCCAGCTCAGTGTGAGGATTATTAAGAAACTGATGACATGAATATAATTGTGAGTATTCAAGAGCAACTGGATACTTGAGAGAGAGGAGCAATGACACACATATACTTGTGAGTATTTGAGAGCAACTGGATACTTGAGAGAGAGGAGCGATGACTGCTATGTTGTGTTGGCGAGTGATGATGGTGAAAGATAAAAAGAAGATAATTGAATTAAAAAAGAAAAGAAAATGAGGTTAAGATCATGATACAACTGTTAAGACTTGAGAACAAAGATAACAGAACTTACACCTGATGACACAAATATACTTGTGAGTAAACCATGGGGTGAGTTTCTCAAAACCCCCTGCGTCCCTTGGATGCTTTCTCACAAAAAGCGTCCAAGGGACACTTCAATAGCGTCCAATGGACGCTGTTCTCCAACATGCGTCCAAGGGACGCTTTGGGAGAAATTCCAAGAGCAACCAATGGATGCTTTTTGAGAAAAGCGTCCACTGGATGCTTTTTGAGAAAAGCGTCCACTGGATGCTTTTTGAGAAAAGCGTCCACTGGATGCTTTTTGAGAAAAGCGTCCACTGGATGCTTTTTGAGAAAAGCGTCCACTGGATGCTTTTTGAGAAAAGCGTCCACTGGATGCTTTTTGAGAAAAGCGTCCACTGGATGCTTTTTGAGAAAAGCGTCCACTGGATGCTTTTGCTGAAGTGCCCAATGGACTCTTTGTTGCAGAAGCATCCATTGGTTGCTTTTCTCAAAAAGCATCCCCTGGGCGCTTTGGCAAAAGCGTCCGGTGGACACCCAGCAAGCGTCTGGTGGACACCCAGCAAGCGTCCGGTGGACACCCAGCAAGCGTCCAGTGGACCTCCCTCCTTTGGACACGTGCCCACAGCACCAGTTATGGACGTCCCAGCAACTTCCACAACCAAAATTCATTAGTCTGGTGGCACAGCCCACAAGCAGGTGACGAAACTTCAATTTTGTCACACTAACAAAATGTGCGGGTTTGGTCCTCAGTCACACATTGAATTTCATCAGCGCGACAAAATATTTGGTTCATTACCTCTTTGCGGGCTGTGTGGTTAACACACGGATTAGGTAGCCGCCAGCCAACACGGCTGGACGTTTGAGCCACACCAAACTTGTTTTTTCTTTCAGTTTCCGGGCCCTGCATCCACGACCGTGTTTTCTTTGGTTCCTTTTTGGACGGTTTATCCACACTTACGCTTCCGGGATGTACAATTTTTGGGTAGGGCTTGACGCCCTATCCTAGGGTGGCCCGGGGGCTACTGGCCTCCCAAGCTACCCGGTGTATGGGTTGCTGAGAAATGACTCCATCATTACTCAAGGCCAACAGGGATGTCTTGCTCTTGGATAATGTGGCTGTCTTCTAGCTCTGCGCACCAGAAGGATGTGGGGGAACCTTGAACACACCCCCAAAACTCGGCTTCGAAGCCTGAGCCTTGTGTTGAGGGTCCCCCCTGAACTTTGTAGCGCCAACCCATTCACCCTTGATTATTACTGCTTACTAAAGAATCCCTATGTATCTCGAAACAAAATCTACAACGATGAGTATTCTAACAAGTGCTCAAGTACTTGATTGAATCCTCCTTCTCTTCCTTTTTATACTCTCCTAAGTATAGCTTAAAACATTCTGATGTCCACCAACCAGCTTTACAAATTTCCTCATTGGACACACCCAAGGCGTGTTTCAACGAGGCGCCTCCAACCCTAAACAAGTGGCCGCTCAGTGTGCTAAACCCTCCTCAATCAAAAAAAGCCTTTGGTATCTTCATTGCCAGTGGCCTGGTAATGTTTGCTTGTTTGCTACCGCTGCCCACACCAAAGATTGTTGCTGTCGTATCCCTGGCTTCCAGGTGCCTTCGCCTCAGCACCTGGACCGGACACAAGGGGCTGTTTAGCGCCTTCACCACAATTTTCTGCGGCTTCCCGGGAGCACAAGTTTTTGCCGACCTTAGTTCAATCTTGGCCATCACCCGTTTGCCCGGCGCTGCCACCTCGTGGATATCCTGTATTTGCACCATCCTATTCCACATGGTGTACCCTTCCCCTTTGTATGATGTCAATTCTGCCAACCGCGCCAGTCCCCAGAAGCTGACTATTGTCAAGTCCATCACTGCAATCTCAACAGCCAATCCCGAGTCAGGTGTACAAGATGGTGCAACATCACCAGGCTCTTCTTCTGGATACCTGGCAACACCGTGTCTACCCAGGTGGAGGATCTCAGGAGTAAACTCGTCTTTGGATCCGCTTTATCCGGGTATTGCTCGTCATGAAATAGGTGCCAAGCCTTAATTGCGAAGAGGTATTTTGATATCGTTTTCAATGATACATCATGTTGAGTTGCGGCCGAAAAATTCCTTCCTGCCCAGAAGCAGAAGTTGGCTATATCTTTTGCTGACGCCAGGAGTCGAAAGGGGTCCCTTTTCATTTTGGCAATAAACTTGATGAACTTCTTTACGCCGGCGTTATACAATACCAGTTTACTGTACCGCCACGCATGTAAGGTATGTAGGTCAAGTTCTGAGAGATGTGTCTTGTAAGTTTCTCCGTTTGACAAAAAGGCCTTTAAAGATTGAGTATTAATTCTATGATCCATTTTATGGAAACACCAATCCCAACACACGGGGGTTTATATATCCTCCAACGCACCCACTGCCAGATTTTCTTACCTCCAGTATTACTTAAACTTACGTTTGTCTACGTCTACTCTCATTTTCCTACTCAATCACTTTCCCCCTTTTTTTTAACAAGTGTATTTCAAATCACAGTTCTAACAACATTTCATAATCTTTGGACACAGGGCATGTGCAGAAATCCTAGCTTCACATCAGGTGTTGCATAATGACTCCTTCTAGGTCGGGAGGCATACAATGATATTTGTCATATGAATACTTTGGTTCCAAACCGGCAATATGGTTGGTTTGGAACTGGAAGGGCCTGCAAGCTGGATGAGCTGAGCTCATGTCCAGCTCACCCACCTTGCCACCCCTAACTTTGGAAGGAACCCATGACCCCCCAGCTTGTACGCCTTGGTTTGCATGGGCCCCACAGTATGCCATTTGGCTGATTAGTATGCCGCACCTCCTGCCATACAGCTCCTTAGTAAATTGAGCTGGATGAGCTGCATAATCCATAATCCATAATCCCTAAACCTAACCCCTAACCCCCAAATTTTGGATGAATGTATGGGGAATTGAACCAACTCTGAAACAATACGGGACACGTATCAGAGCATATTGGTACCGGCTGGAAGATACCGATACCGGGTATCATCATAGCTACAGCAATTTGCATTGTGTGTGTATTGGGTAAACCGATACACCCAGGCCAATACCCAATACATATGTATCTGTAGATGAGACCATCGGTCCTGCTTGATGAGACTGTTGGTTTCAGCTGCCGACCAATTGTCTTAGCAGCTGAGACTATCATAGGTCTCAGCTAGTTGCAACCATTGGTCTGAGCTTCCAGCTGCGACCGATGGTCTCAGCAGCTGGGACCAATGGTCTCAGCAGCTGGGACCAATGGTCTCAGCAGCTGGGACCAATGGTCTCAGCAGCTGGGACCAATGGTCTCAGCAGCTGGGACCTGGTCCAGCAGCTGGGACCATGGTCTCAGCAGTGGGACCTGGTCAGCAGCTGGGACATGGTTCAGCAGCTGGGACCAATGGCTCAGCAGCTGGCCTGCCAGCAGCTGGACCTGGCTCAGCAGCTGGGACCGATGGCCTCAGCAGCTGGGACCGATGGCCTCAGCAGCTGAGAGTCGAGACTACATATTGGTCAGCTAGTTGAGAGCATTGGTCCCAGCTCTTGGGACTAATAGTCTAGGCAGGGTCTCAGCTGGGCCCCAGCTGTTAAGCTAGATGTATCGTATCACCGATACATTGGTATTTTTTTGCAATACAATACATGGTATCACCAGACTACCTCCGATACAATACCCAGATTCTGAAAATCTGGGTATTGGAAAAAAGATACGATCCACAATACCCTGGTGGTATCGGATAATATCGTATTGTTTCAGTGTTGATTGAACCCAGGGCCTTTGGGTTTACCAGTGGTTTGCAGCTCCGCTGCAAACCACTGGGCTAATTGAGAATTTATAACCTTTTTTTTTGTCTAACCCAGCTCCCTTTGAGCTGAGCTCAAATCAGCTAAGCCAGCTCCGGCTGAGTTATGGTTCCAAACCGATGATAATGACACCATTATTATCGGTTTGGAACCAAAAAATTCTTCTGACACAGGTGCATACAATCTAGTTCAAGCTCATCTTCCTTGTCGAAACTGCTGGTGTCTCCTCGTGAGAGGCCATCCTCCCTATTGTCTTTTGAAGCCACGTGCTTGGCCACAATATCTATCTGTGAGTCAATCAACAGATTTTGGATTCTCTTCCATTCCCTATTTACCTCTTTGTTTTTTGACTTCGCGGCAGACTTGGTAGTCGTATTGTCAGTGAACACAATGAATACCTGTCCAGGTTGGGCTCCCAAGACAATCAACATCTCCAACGCCAACCTGACTGCTACCATCTCTAGCCAGGCAATTTATCTCAGTCCCGTACTTGCTAGTTGCAAACATCTACACAGCTGGAATCTTGCCCATCTCCCTGCAACAATTACTCCGATCCTGTAACTGGTTGAGGCATCTCCTGTCCACCCTACGTCCATTGGTGCTGGGGAAGCAATTAGCCTAGTCCTTTTGAAGTTTCTCAAGGTTGAAAGCCAAGTTTTCAAATTGTCTAGGACATCTTCTGGTGGTTTTCTCCAAGCGGCCTTATTCACCCATTCTTTCAACCACCAATATATGCTACACAAGTAGCAACACATCTTAGGGAGGATATTTGTCACGTGTGTCAAGCGGCCTACCAAGATTTTGACCTCCTCATAGTAGAAACTGATATCTGGTTCTAGGAATTCCTTCACTTGCGAGATCCTTTTCTCTATCTTTGCATCTGGAAGCCTTACTGTCCTATTGACCCCATTCCAGATGAAGCCAATGAATCTTTGTTCGTCCAGAAAGGGAGAAAATTTTGACTTGTTTGTCTGGACCCCCAGTTCAAGTGATCTATTGACTATATCCTCCATCTACCTCCTTGATAAACAAATTGTCATCAACCCATCGAAAAATCATCACCAGATTGAATTCTCGTTCCATAATCTTTTTCCAAGCATCTGCCGCCTTTCCAAACAACCTGCATCCAGCTACGCCTCCGAAGGCAATTCTTGTGTCCAGGTAAAGTCCTCCTTTGAAATCCATGGTAAAGGAGTAGGGCCACTGAGAAGGAGCGGTTGGGATCTTCCTATAGGCTTTCTCCCGGTTGAAAAACACCAACTGGCACGGTCTCATGCAGTTTTTGAAGCTTGCCACCTTACTGAAGTCATCCCAAGTCGTTATGAAGTTGTGTTTATTGACGAATGAGTTAATGCTTAGTTTTGTAGGGTTGTTCCTTGGAAATGAAAGATCATCAATAGCCCTTATTGAACCTTCCCCATTCATCACTGCCCCTAATGGACCAGATCTGAAGAAGCCAAATTTTCTTGGTACTTCCTCATGGCTAAACAGTCCAAACATTCTTTTCTTGGCTATTTCTGTTTCAAAGTTCTTCTCCGGCTTTCCCTTCGCTATGTACACTGATTTGTGGTTTTCGGGTGTGAACCATTTCAGGCCTGGAAAAGAGTGTGGTGGAATTCCTTGATGAAACCCATGTCTGAAACCTTGTAAGACATCTTCAAATTCGGGCAACATTCCTGCTCGGTTCAGTGCCTCTTCCCATACATCAATGTTCATTTTGCAAGTTACACTGCTAGACCACTAGTCTTGACCTTCTCGAATCAACAATGAATTCTTCAGCACCATGTCACTTCCTGTTACCGGCTTCGGTTCACATAGTATCCTCTCAAACTTCAAACTTGATTCAACCTTCTTTGCACCCACCGCACTTACAAATGCTTGTTCCTCAGTCATGGACTTGCCCTGGTTGCTTGAGCTCAGAAGCTATGACCTCCTTCTCTCATTTCTTCTGCTTTGAACTTATGACCTCATTCCTTGTTTGAACCCATGTCATACCTTTGTAGCACTAGTTGTATTTCCTATATAAACTGTCTACCTCTATGCTTTCATCTTTTCCTCGTCAAAATATGATTATAATTTTTTAGCATAAATTGATTCCGCCTTCTTCAAGCCTTGCCATTGCAAACCCTTTTAGTGTTCTTACTTTAAGTCCCTCTGAGTCTAGTAACTCTTCTTTGAAACCAAGAAGATCTTCAAACAGTCAGTCCCCTATTCAAACTATCTTCTTTTCCTTTCTTCCCTTCAATAGTGCCCACCCGTCTCTTGTACAAGATGCCATGTGACACCCTGTTGTCAATGAACCTTGAGTAGTAGTCTTTATTATTTCAAACTAGTCTTCATGTGAAATCTCAGCAACAGTATTCCTTTTTTATTCATAATTCTATTTTCTTATTCAATTTCTCAACCACAACTTTATCCTCCTGTACTTAGTCTATTTAAGAGTAGCAGAGTCATAGGAATAAAATCATTGGTTCTCATCCTTCTTTTTCCACACCATCTTCTGAGCCAATCCAATGAGTATTCCTTTTTCATCTCATTTCCCTTCCTCAAGAATTTATTTCTTAAATCTTATTTCATCCTTGTTGCCCTAGGCCATTTAATCATAACTTCTTCAGCTAGGTTGATTGTATCCCAGTTAAAATGGAATTCACTCAACCAAGTCGACCATGCTCATTGCTTAGATTCCAACTGATGAAATATGAATCCAAGGGAGAGGCCTTGTATTTTTATTTTATCAGTTGGGATCCAACAAAGTTTGATGTGATTGAGTGAAGCCTAGTTTAACTGGGATACCGCTACCCTATCCAACTATTCTGGCATTAAGACCCATCCTGAAAATAAGCACAAGTTTCCTGCTATGATCTTGAAAAGTTTACAGAGACTTCAATTCACTCTCTTTGGAGGGAAGATTCCAACCACTGTTGAAGACTTTGTGTTGAGTATTGTGTAACACAGTCCCTGTGATTCTGATAGTTGTAGAACAGTGAGTTGCAGGGATTTCTCTTAGTTGTAATTCTGTGATTGCATACTCAAACATCTGTTGACTGTTTGTGATAAATTTTGAAGCAACTGAGGCAGCATAATGGATAATTAGTTGGATTAAGATTGAGGTATTTCATCACCATGTGAATGTTGAGTGGAAACTTTTTGGTGATCTTTGTTTGATCACATACAGAGATGGAGCTAATGAGAATGGCCTTGATCAAAATAAGTGTTGTATTAACACCATGGGAAATAAGGGGGATATGGCTGACCAGTGACAGCAAAAGTACAAAGGACCCCTTTGTAATTTTGCTATCACTGGTCAGCCATATCCCCCATATTTCCCATGGTGTAACCTCCTTTTCTGACAAGTGATAACATTAGATAACAAACAAGTGCAAACAACAAGGCAGCCTGTTATTTTGATTTTACTTGAGGTTCTGAATATCTAAATCTTAGAAAACTACAAGAAAATAATTTAAGTTTATCCAGAATATATTCAAAAGAAACTTGATCTTACTGGTGTTTGGAACATCCAGCTCAGTCTGGGGATTTTTGGCAGTGAATCTTTGGATAATCTGGCTTGTTAATAAGCCCAAAGCTGCTTTCACCCTCAAGCTGAGGTGATTAGAAATCGTACACTGGGTGACAAGAGGTCCATTTCCTGGGAGTTTGGTTTTGCTGGTAGAGCAGGGACAGGGTTTCTCAAACATGGTTTTGAGTTTTGGTTCTATTTGAAGGTGATTGATGAAACGGAAGTATGTAAACAGAAAGTTGAAACCAAATTGTCAGCTGATTGTGAAGAGAGTTGGTCAGACCCAATCTGTCCAAAACAAAAAAGATGGATATTGCATCGGATGGTATATATCACGGATCCGCGAAGCTGAACACTTCAGTGACAGTTTTCACTAAAAAATCTATGACAGGTAACCTATTGCGTTACAGGATTGTGTAACCTGTGCGTGTGACAGGACGGTTTAATTGGACACTTTTCAACCGCAACCGCAACGAAACAAAATACATGCACACCACGAAGCGGACGGCGACTTGAATTCGGAGCTCAGACCCTTGTCGATGGCCTCACCCAATCCTGCTCTAAGCCTACAGAAAGACATCACCGAGACTCATCGACGCCCGAGGAAACCCCGGCCGAGTAGACAAGCCTCTCGAGCTCAACAGGATGGGGCTGAACCAGAGCCATCATCCCATCAAGCCACCTTTCAGTAAGATTTTCACAAACAGTCTTTCAACATTCTGAAATTAACTAATCATCCGCAACTCCTTCTGTTCTTTCTTGTTCAGACACATCAAATCACTAGCTTCTACCCTAAGAGAAGCCTTGCTCAATGGCCAGCCGTGGTCCACAGACATCGAGCGTAACAGACAGTGGTATGGTTCCCAACCTAATCAGATTTCTGCAGTTGAAGTCCAAAAACCCTGATCAAGACCTTTCCCTTTTTTAGTCTTCGACAGCAATATGTCACGCTCATTTTTCCCTCATTCGAGACTCCTGAATCTAACCAACCTAGCGATACTGTGAAGGGTTACGCCGCGGATGCTCTTCATCTACTCTGGCTAGATACCTCGTATGGCTTGATCAACGTTTATCGAAACAAATTGAGTGCCATCGACAAAGAGATCAAACGAGGAGCCCCCATTAACCACAAGAAGCCCGGATCCAAGAACCAAAGGATGCAATCCGATCGAATCTACGGGTCTTCTTCAAGCGCTGGGCCAGTTTCACGCCGAAAGCTGCTTCAACAGTTCCGTTCATTCCTTCGCACAGAAGATAACTTTTGGAAATCTCTTATCCACCAATTAGTCAATCACTATCGTGTTGACTCTGTCAAGGGCTGCTTGAAGATATTGAAAATCTTCAAGGATCCCCCCGCGGCCGAGGAGCTCCAGCCTTCAGACTCATCCGATCGCCCACATGATACACAAGTTGACAGCACAACTTTGCTGCCATCTACAGCCGAAGGCATGCTACTGGTACACAAGGCCCTAATCTGTTTTGGCGATCTGCTTCGTTACGGGGAATTGTATGCTCGGATCGGTCGACAGACATCTGCATTCTCAAGTCCAAGGAGCCACTCGAGAGAGAAGCTCGACAACATTTCGACAGTCGACCGCGATTGGTCGAGGTCTCAAGACTGTTACACCCAAGCTCGCCTGCTCATCCCTACAAACGGCAATCCCTCCAACCAACTGGCCATCCTCTCTTCATACATTCCTGATATTCTGAGTAGTGTTTACCACTACTACCGGGCCCTGTGTGTCAAAAATCCTTTCCCGACCGCTCGCCAGAACCTCGAAGGAATCTTCACCAAAGCGGTGGCCAAGTTGAAGCAGGCGAATCCCTCAAAGCCGGTTTCTGGTCCACAGGGGCTGCCTGTTGGTGCGGGTGATTCTCCTAATCCCGATAATCCAGTGTCTGAACTTAAATCACGATTCGTTGCCCTTCATGCAAGCCTTTATACCCGAGCGTAGGTCTTAGTTCTCCAGTTTTCTTTACTCCACCACGGAGTCCTAGAAGGTACCTTGACCTTCCCTGGGCTTTTCATCTGATTGCCCTCCTCTGATCCTCGAAGCAGGATACACGTTTGGTTTTAATGATTCAAGTTTTACTGATTTAATCAACACTTCTTCCTCGATAAAAAAAAAAAATTCGGCCAATACAGATCCAATCCCTATAGCGAGTGTAATCCCAAGCTTTGCTCTGAACTCATTAATCACCTGAAAGAGAGACTTCTTCCTCCAGAACTGATTTTGAAGATGGTTGCCACCTGCATGGCGGCGGTCTGGTATGCAAGAATTTGTGCTGGGAGTGAGTTTCGTCTTCATTTGTTTGGCTTGCCTTTTCTCCCACTAATCAATCACCTCTTTCCAGCCACCATCCCTTTGCCTGGCGAAGGTGATCGTATTGACTCCCGAGCACGTTCGGCCATTCACTCGTACACTACTGAAGTGAACGCCACCGTTCACTTTTTACAATTTTCGGCGGCGCTACTAACTGTGGCCAAGGATGAACTTGGCTCGATTGACGATTCAAATGCTCAGGGGGACTTATCTCAAAACATACCTGCTGTCTTGCGCAGGGTTTTACCAGCAATGCGAATAATTAACCAATGGGTCTTAAGCGGGCATTTTGATCATATTCAACGAGTCAAGCTGCGTCTGGCGCGATCAAAGAAGTTCAAGCTCAATTCCGAGCTTGTCACTGCTGAAGCTGAGTTTTGGACGCAGCACTACCAAGCCATTGAGCTTGCAAAGCAACACTTCCCCATCGATAAATTGCCATTCTTGGACGATTCTGTCAGGCTTGAAGAGGATTTCGAACTGGCTGGATTCTTACCCATCGAGAGAGCTAGGAAAATTCAACAATCGACACCTTCCGAAGAGATGGGATTCCCGCCTTCCTGTGGGGCTTGTCATCCAAACGAAGAACACTTGATGCGATTAGGTGATCTCCAAAGAGATGCTCACCGAATCGAGGCCAAACACTTTGCCATGCAACCCAACCCCACAAAGTCAAACAAATCAGCGCAGGCCACTGACGTTGGTCCTAATGAAATCGAAAGTCCCCAGAGGCCACACTTCATCAACTCGCCCCCCTCATCCTCTTCTACACCCCCAAAAACAGTCGTCAAAGATCCTGTAGATACGAAAAATGCGATCTCAGAGCAATATGACAACTTGACAGATGATGACGATCCGGTTGAGCTTGCTATGCGTGCAGTGGTCGCTCAGCAGATGGGCAATCACCAAGCAAACAGTAACCATAATACATTGATGTTACAGTCACCCAACCACTCTCGAGACGAGACAAGTGATGAGGATGATGAGGATGATGACGAAGACGTGATTCTTTATCTTACCCATCCCCCCAGCGGCGTAGCTGATCATCCAAAAAGCTCTAGCAGTACTGTGGGACTGAATGCGACGGCTCAATTCGCTACCGGGATGAGTGCGACGGCCCAATTTTCCTCATCCTTGGATCCATCCGCATCGCCAGTCGATCAAGTTGGGAGCAGTATGCGAACTGCAGCCGACTTGCTCGCTTCAATAATCAGTCCGCCGATGGCCACCTCCAATATTTCTCGGGACCCAAATCTTGCCATTCGGCCACTTGTTCCACCCGAAAGGTGGGACCCGTTCTCATCCATCGACCAAACCAGGCAAGGGCCTCTACACCGCACCCCAGTAGCCGTCTTTCCTCCAAGACACGGCGGAAGGATCCCTTCTATTTTACTCCCCAAACCGGCCGAAGCAGCAACGAAGACCAACATCTGGTCCACTCTGCCGGCTTCAAGTTCATGTTCTCCCATGGAACCCAATAGTGAGTATCATACAAGTTGTCCTCCATCGGTCGCTCTTTTCTTTTCTTTTCGTTACCCCTGCTCATTGATCGTTTGTGTTTCGTGTTGGTATAGTGATCATGGCAAGTGACTGGCCCGCCTCGGCAGCGTTTCTGAGTCAAAGTGATTGATTTCGTGAAGACTGGTACATAGATGCCACTTTGAAAAGGGTCGAGTGAGGCTTGGCCCCTCGAATCACTGCATAGATTGACCACCTTGACGGCTGTATCACCATGAGTTTGATCCCCGTTTCTCATGGAAAGAAAGACACATACGAATAATGCCGGGAATCAGAACGCCCTCGTACATCTACCTGAAGCTTTAAGTTCCTAGGCCGGTAGAGGGGCAAGGAACATAGGATGAACTCAAAGAAACAAAAACTTAAGCGCGGAAAAGTCTCTTGAACAAATAACTCATAAACCTGGCCATCCTCTTCGTAGAATTCGACTCAAACGATGCCGGTGCATCTTAGGTTATTACTAAAGCGAAGGCTATCACCACAGAGCACCACCTCCTTGCTTGTGATCATCGACGCACCGCACCGCACCCTTTTTCATTTTTTTCATCTGTATGGCTCTCGACTACGGAGCTCCTGCCACAATAGAACGAAAAAAAAAAAAAAACAGCATCATAACTTGGATTCGATTCACCAACTTTTTACCGTTTCAATCACTTCAACATGTAGAAAGGTATATAAATAACTAAATACACAAAAAAAGAACCCCTATCAATCTCTCTCTCTCTCTAGGCAATACTACTACTACTACGCAGTACCACCATCAATATTTTGTGTTTTTCTCTACAACATTTTTACATTAAGACATACATTTTTTTTTTGAAAAAGAAAAAGCTTTTTTTTCGAACTAAAAAGCAAATAGCATTAAATGTGTTTGAATTGATGTGTTTGAGTTTGAGATATGATAAGATGCGGATTTTTTTCCTCAGGTCCACCACTTGCAGAATGCTTGCTGGTGTCAGCCGGCGTCTCTAATGTGACGTCCGGTTGATATTTATCACTCCTGTTACAGAGGAAAAAACCACGCCTCACGCTTATAAGAAAGCGGAGGGGCTAGCGCCTTGATTAATCAAGGGACAACAGCGATAACGCAGTGCCTGCTCTTCGTCTTATCGAAGACGGGTTATACAAATTACGTTCGTATTACTCGGGAGGGATAGAGATTTGGAAAGAGATGGTCGAGTCGAGGGATAGAAAGGGGTAGTTGAGAGAGTTGGTTTGGAATACGGAGGAAAGGGATTTGTAAGAAACGTTTTGATGAGTTTGGACGAATCCCCAGTTTACCTTTAGTAGAGTTTCTACTTTCAGAGTAAGTTGTCAGGACTTAAGGTTCAAAGATAATAATCGCAGATGGGAGGAGGATCAAGAATAGAACCTCTTCGTTTTATCTTCGAATCATACATCCTTTGCTCTCAACCGGTAGGGTGAGATATTTCGCTTATGAAGATAATCTCCATAAGTGAGATAAAGGATTTATAAATGTACTAATATGAATAATAAAAATAGAAAATGATTTACTGGATAGGCAGGCTATTTAGCCTATTGGGTAAATAGTTTGAATCTTAATCTTCAAATGATAATCTCAATAATGTGAATAATTATGATTATAACAATAAATACAAACAAGGTCTACGAGGATAGGGATTGAACTGATGATGATTAATGGTCATGTGGGTCTGGTTGAACAGTCTGGATAACTACCAATTAGACTAACGGGCTTTCATGTAACCTGACATGTGGGTAACCATAGTGGTAACCTCAGTGGCTGACAGCTGGGGTGCATTGTACTCCACAAGATCCTGTGGGATAAAGAGAAGGACAAATGATGGCTGGTCATTCAGTAAGCAGCTTGTGGGCATCCTTGGACAGGCCCATGGGCCGCTGGAGCCTGCCCAATAGCCATCTTCATCAACCCTGCAGAACAAGCCATCTCGAGGGAGGGGAATCTCTTGATTTCCATTCACTACATATTGGCTTCCTTCTTTCTCGTAGATTTCTTCAATTCATTTTCTTTTGATTGAGCTTTGACAAGCTTCATACCATGTTGTTCATCTTCTTTCTTGGCTTCATTCTCATCTTATTACTCTCACTCTTACTCTCATCTTATTACTCTCACTCTTACTCTCATCTTATTACTCTCACTCTTACTCTCATCTTTGTTCACATCTTCATTATTGTCATTTCCTTCCTTATTTCCTTCCTCTTTGCTTTCTTTTTTGTTTTTCTTCCTTTTATTTTATCTATTATTTAATTATTTAATTTTTTAAGTTATGCAATTTCAATTTTGACGTTCTTGTTTTTTCTTGCATCGTCTCCGGAGTCACGTAGGGGAGAGGGGAGAGACACAAAACCAACCCGCGACTGATTTGTTTTCCAATTTTCAGTAAAATATTACGACCAATTTGAGGACGATGAATCAGCAACAGTCTTCGACGAATCGGACGCCGCTTAGCCATGTACTTCAGGGAGGATATGCCCATCCTCTGACCCGATCACTACAGGTTAGCATTCCAGATCACCAACCATTTCTCACTAAACAATCGAACTTGCTCACACTGACTGAACAGAACAGTTTTTTTTTCTTTGTTTCTTTCACGACGGGATGGGGTGTTCGGTTATATGGGATCATCATAGGCTGAACGTTCTTTGACGAAAGAGATGCTCATGTTTCCTATATTCATTTCCGATAATCCCGACGCAAAAGAACCCATCGATTCATTCCCAAATCAATATCGGTTAGTCTTCCTAACCCTATCGCTTTTTGCTTTCTAGATATCTCTCAAGTTATTTAGTAATCTCATTTCTTTTTTCAGTTTAGGACTTAACGTACTCGAAGTGTTTCTGGAACCGCTTGTTGATAAGGGGTTGAAATCGGTGATGTTATTTGGGGTTCCTACGAAGTGTGAAAAAGTGAGTTTTCTACAACCCCCCCCCCAAGAAAAAAAAAGTGAAAATTTTACCTGGTAACTTCAAACAGGACACCAGAGGCTCACCGGCAGACGATGAGAATGGGCCGACGATTTCAGCGATCCGATTATTGAAAAAGAAATATCCGAATTTATTTATAGCAGCGGATGTATGTTTATGTGAATACACCGATCACGGTCATTGTGGATATGGGACAGGACGAGAGGCGGGCGAGATAGACACGATAGAATCGGTTTCTCGAATTGCCCAGGTCGCGTTGAGTTATGCCAAGGCAGGTGCGGATTGTGTAGCACCTAGTGATATGATGGACGGTCGGATTGGGGCGATCAAACAAGCTCTGATTACCCACGGATTGGCCAATCGGTGCTGCTTGATGTCTTACTCGGCTAAATTCGCAAGTGCTCTTTATGGTCCCTTTCGGTCTGTCTTTTCTTCCTCTCCCTCTCCAAATAGCTTTTCAAACATTAATAACTCATCCATTCTCACTTCTCTTGATTCCAAAGGGCCGCCGCATGTTCAGCACCCTCGCTAGGTGACCGCAAGGGATACCAACTACCACCCAACGCTCGAGGACTTGCGAGACGAGCAGTTGTGAGTAGCAGACTTGCGAGAGTTGAACAACAAAGCTTCGCGAGTTAAATCAAACTCTGTTGGGATTCTAGATTCGCGATATCGCTGAAGGGGCGGATATAATCATGGTGAAGCCAGCCCAGACCTATCTCGATGTCCTTTCGGAAGCCCGCACCTTGGCACCTTGTCATCCATTGGCCTGCTATCAGGTCTCGGGTGAATATGCTGCACTGTTGGCCGGGGCAGACGCCGGAGTCTATGAATTAAAACCAATGGTCCTCGAAACTTTGGATTGCATGCTCCGCGCCGGTGCCACCCTAATCCTAACTTACTTTACTCCGATGCTACTTGATTGGTTGTAAAGGCCTTCAAAACCGTTCAGGTTGCCATCTGACCAAGTGATATCTCATTTTCTAACCGACATTTAATTCTAACCATCCCCCATCTCCCATCGATTGAAAGGGTTTATGTAACGCAGTTCTAATGCCTTTATTCGAGGGCAACCGTCCTCACGATAGAAATCTGTCAATGGTTAAACGGAGCTTTTCAATCAAAATCAAAAAACCGAAAAATAATCACACAGGGTGTTCAGAGATTGAGGCACTGATTACAGGAGTTTTCTGAGTGGAAGTGAAGACAAGCTTCCTAATGGAAATTGATAAAAAATTCACCGAGGTAAAGGAGTTTATAAAACAGCTGGATTTTAGGGAAACATTTTTTGGGCTTAATTGGTCAATTGTTTTAGCTCGCAAGATCTTCCAGATCAAATCAGAGCGATCAGTCATCACATGTCCTGTGATTTCCAGTAACCAGCAATTGATCCACGAACTCCTTTTTGAATCGATTCCCGCTCTTCCTTTAGTTTAGCTCGACGCAACCTGAGCAAGTTGTGATATTCGGAGATCATAGTGGTATAGCCAGCCATTCGTTCAGCACGAGTAGTGATGATGCTCTGAATCTTCTGAGAACTTTCACAAAATCGTTCGATCAATTTCTGACCGGCTGAGAGCCATTGTTCATCGCTCAATGAACTGTATGAGCCCGGTCGATATTCATTTATAGGATCAGGAATAAGTTTCAAACTTTCGTCCAACTCTTTCAAGCCGGGCACTCGCTCCTTCTTCTTTTCTTGCTCTGGTGGAGGCGACGATGACGGCCCAAGAATTGTCCTTTCGGTGTCCTGGATGTGCTCGTAATACGGCGACGAAGGATTCTCTTCGCTGTAGGATTCGTGCTGATGATTCGAAGTCGACCCAACCCTTTGACCTTCGAACCAATTCTCTAAGCTGTGTTGATCTTCAGCATGGCCAAATGGCGAGCTGGCTAGTCAAAACACCAAGCGATTTTTTTCGACAAAAAAACCCTTTCATAAATATTAGATGGATGCCCGGTTAAAAATTAATCCATGACGCACCACGCTTCGACTTGACACGTTTGGATGCTTCTCCGTAGACTCTTTCAGCCATGGGCCACTCTTTCACGTAACTGGAAAGATCACCACGTTTCTTGGGCGATCTGGGAGAAGATAGATGAGGCGATCGGACCAAGAACCTTCGAACTGGTGGTCCATCATCCTGGAGTTCTTTTGGCTGATGAGATGATTCCTTCAAAGGTTTTTAACAGGTCAGTCTGCTATATATTTATATCCACAGATTTTAGATAATTGCACCTTTTCACCCTGTTCGCCCACAACTTCTTCGGCCCGTCTTTTATTTTTTCTTTCGGGGTGACCAAAAAGAGGTCTCTTTCTCGACCCCTTGCCCTTGCTATTCTCCTGATCATTGATCAATCCGAGATCTTTTGAAGTAGCAATATGATAGGGAGACATAGTCAATGCGATTGATCTTCTTTTGTTTTAAGGACTGTAAATTGATGAGTGACGGCTTACCATCAAAAATATCCTTCATCAATCTATCTTCAGTTTCCCTCCTGGCAGCGGGACGGCCGGCCAAAGAAGGAGTCCTACGGCCTGAGAGGCTTGGTGAGGCACCGGATGGCATATGAGAATAATTACAAAGATTATTTCGAATCGTTGGGGAAGCGGAAGAAAATTCGAGCGGGACGAGTTGTCGAGAGATGGATGATTTCCTGCTCGGCAAGGGCTTGATTGGGGAGCCTGGAACTAGAGACTTTCTCAGTGGTGGTGGGGGTAACATCTTTTGGTTGTGACTACTTTTCTCCATTTCCTGGGAGAAGGCTTTAAATAGCTGGAGTGCTCTTGACCGGTTTGCTTGTTAACCGTTGAGGGTTTCATGCTCCATCAGCTCATGACGTCATCTTCCTACTTCAGCCTGTGATTCATGTCTTTCGACCGATCCAGCGGTTGAATAAGCCAGCAGTCAACGGCCACAGCCATCCCAGTTCCACGAATCACCAAAAAAACCTTCAGATGAACTATTAGTCAACCCTTGGAATGGGTTACCACCAAAAGAGTGGGACTTCTGGATCCGATGGCAAACGTTATTGGTCAAAGAGTAATCGGAGCATGGTGCCGACATACGTATTTCATGAAAAACTTCATTGTATTCATCAAGGTCTTGAAAGAAGAGTGGCTCCGGGTGGAGGACAACTGAATTCCGCAGCGGAGCACCTCAGCTGTGACCTAGGCCACGGAAGAGCCAGCTTTAGCTTGATGACCGGACAAGGGTGTGATTGGCGGGCCGTGGCCAACCATTGTTTGATGCGCTTAGATCCTGTTGACCGTTTGTCTCATAACTCAACTTAACCTCATGGCTTCCCCAACTATCACCATCCCTGTCACTCTTGACTTTCAACTCACTGTCGGTTATAGCAAACCATCGATCGGAAAATTAGCTAGTAAGCTCAGAATATACCATAGTCTCCTTTTTACATCTTACACCGATTCACATACTGTTTTCTTCTTTGAATGTCAAACCAAAAGAACTCTTACCGAACGAAGTTTTACCAGTCGGTCGAGCCTTCCAATTTCATGCAGCTCGGGTCCTCAGCAACTGGACTTTGGCCGACCAAGAGGCTGCCATTGTCAAGGAGCTAGAGGCTGCTAAGAACGACGCACCTGCCGATTCAGCAGACGAAGATGATGATGGGGTTGGAGAAGAACCCGAAAGTAGATCCCTACTTGAACTCGATCCACGTGACTGGAAGGTAAGGCTTAGTACATCAACGTATTCTCATCAATCACTTCTGTTTCTTTTTTCAAACCTGTCTTGTTTCATTCAAACTTAGAATCAAGATCAATATGCCGTCTTGGGACTATCTTCATTGCGTTGGAGGGCTACACCCGATCAAATCAAGCGTGCTCACAGAAAGAAAGTCTTGCGTCACCATCCCGATAAGAAAGCTGGTCAAGCGGGTAATGCGAATGATGATAGCTTTTTCAAATGTATTTCCAAAGGTACGCTCCACATCACACATTTTCTGGTCCAATCTTAGGAAGAATATGAATTAATTTCAAATCACTTGACCTCAGCCTACGAGACATTATCAGACCCTGTGAAACGAAGACAAATTGACTCGGTTGATGAAGAAGTAGACGATGGAGATATCCCATCTGAGAAGGAAGTGAATGCGAGCCCCGAGGCTTTCTTTAAGCTCTATCGCCCCGTGTTTGAAAGAGAGGCTCGATTCAGTAACAAGCAGCCTGTGCCTTCAATCGGTGACATCAGCAGTACTCGAGAAGAGGTTGAAGATTTTTACGACTTTTGGTTAAAGTTCGACAGTTGGAGAAGTTTTGAGTGGAAAGATAAAGATGCAAACGAAGGCTCAGACTCGTTGGTTTTATATCTATTCACTGCTTGAACTAAAAGGGACTGTCAGGTCTGATTTGCTGACTCATCCTGACTCATCGACATTTCTTACCCACTTGAAACGCTTGATTTGAATTCAGACGAACGGAAAAGCGACACATTGAAAACAAAAACCGATCGGAGCGCGAAAGGCGCAAGAAAGAAGACAACGCAAGGCGACGAAATCTTGTTGAGACCGCTTTGTCCCTCGACCCACGCATGAAACGATTCAAGATGGAGGAACGCTTGGCACGAGAAGCGAAGCGCAAGGGTCCCAATGCGTCGTCAGCCACACCTCCAATCCTCACAGCCGCACAAATCAAAGAGAAAGAAGAAGCCGAATTGAAAGCTAAGCAAGAGTTAGAGAAGAAGAACGAAGAGTCGAAATCAGCCAAGGAAGCCGCCAAGAAAGCAAAAGAGGCCGCCAAGAAAAACTTGAAGAAGGAGAAGAAGACGATCCAAGTAATCGTAACAGGATCGAACTACTTTTTAGCCGATGGAGAAAGTGTCAATGCTAGTGTGATCGAAGGTCAACTGAGCGAATTGGACATCTTGACCGGCGCGCTTGAACCCGAGGAAGTTACCGAGCTTCGAAAGGAAATGGAAAGTAACCACGGCCAGGGTAAACCAGCTGTGAAGGCAGTCATCGCTCGATTCGCTAAGAAAGTCTCGGATGCTAACAAGGGAACTTTCAAGCAATTTGTTTGAAAAGCCTCATTCAACTTGTTTCTGATAATTAATGATGTTGATTAGATACATATCCTCGTA
This sequence comes from Puccinia horiana, assembly GCA_001624995.1. NCBI lineage: Eukaryota > Fungi > Basidiomycota > Pucciniomycetes > Pucciniales > Pucciniaceae > Puccinia > Puccinia horiana. The sequence continues at coordinate 803,262 of LWDY01000027.1, read as the reverse complement.
TGATGAGGTTTTTTTTGTTGTCGATCACTATCGTGAACTGAATCCATTGGTTTGAGTCATGAATAAGTTCTCATTTCAAATCGTTTCTGTTACTCGATGATTTGTTGGAACTTTTCGAACTTGTCCAATTCCTTCGTCGCAGCAGCTTCGTCTCTTGTGCAGAGTGCGAGTACATAAGCGGGAATTTTCGCCTGAGAGCTCCCACCAAAAATTGGAGTCATACACCTGTTCATGTAATATCCCATTTTTTTTCCACAAGTGCACAACTCGAGCTAAGCCTCTCCGTAGGTGAAGGCTTACCTGCAAAGTCCCGCGTGTGGCTTGAGAAGTTTCGGATATCGGTGTAAAATCACCACATTTTTTAAGATTTTATTTTAAAAATACATAGGCCCCACCATGTACAGTGACTGGACAAAAGTTTTTGTCACCACAGTTTCCATTGCAGAAGTTCACAACACAAACCACAATTCCTGAGATTAGTTACAGGGATGTAAAATGTAAAATAGGTTCCCAAGAATGAATATGAAATAAAACAAAAGGAAAAATAAAAAAATGTGAGTGTGAAAATTATTTGATTTATTGCATGATTTTTGAAAATCTTTAATATTGGAGGACTTCCCGTTGCCGCTTTAGAATCTGAAATCCCAGATTCCAAATCTTATTTGCTGGAGAAAACTCAATCTGGAAGAGTCTTCACCACCAAATAAAGTTTGGAATCTAGAATTTTGCATTCTAGATTTGCGAAGGGAAGTCCTCCATTGTTCCAACTGAGCCAAGAAAATTGAAGAACATAGTATGGCATGTGATAAGAATGATAAAAAATGAAAATTTTCAACCCCATTTTAAATTATTTTCTTGAGGAGTATCCACCAATTTCATCCAAAATCCAGGCACTGCAGGCCAAATCAGCACCAGTTTGACCCAATTTGTTTGGTCCAATAATAATAATTTATAATGGTTTTGAAAATTTTCATTGTTCAGGAGGGGCTTCACTAAGTTAGGATAGGCCTGCTTATTGTGGGACCACAAACCCCCCCAAAAAAACACCTCTGGCTCTACTGAAGAGATTTCTATACCCTGAGAAATTTGTGCCATGGCACAGTTGTAAATTATACAAATTTTCAGTAATTTTGTTTTTCACTATCTGACTGCTTGCGCGGCTACTGAAAAAAAACAGCTTTATGAGGAAGTGATTCTTTGAAAAATAAAAATAAAATAAGAAGTTTGAATGCTACATTGATTAGAAGGCAGCGAAATGTACATACGCAGGATGCCAGCGCATGCCTGGTTCATGGGGTGTGGGCGGCCAGGGGTTTTTTTTTTAAAAGAATGGGTCTAATATATGCTAAATCTGGTGTTTCTCTCAGCCTTCAGGCAAACATTCCTGGATTACTCATAAGCCCCTGCGGGGACTTAATCACTGCGCCAGTGGTTTATGGCTGTGGTGGGTGTGTTAGTTGTTGACCGTACATACATCCTTGTTTTTTCTCACTGTGCTATTTTTGCCATACTTTTCCAATATATTCCTGATCAACTACTGGCAGGCCTTCTTCGACAAAAGGTATTACGTGTGTCTCATATGATGGACAACTTTGTAGTGATGACCATCTCAGGTAACTTTCTGTTTTTGGTAAGAGATTTCCTCTCTAAGGGGTGCAGCTTTGCAAGCGCCAACAGTGGAGGACTTCCTGTAGGATCTACAGCCCCTGTAGATTCTTAATTGGAGCCTGTAAAGCCAAATGTTCGCAGGGGAGATTGGATTTAGCCCCATCATTTAGACTTTACAGTCCCTGTAGATGGCCATGGGAAGTCCTCCACTCCTCGAACATTGTGTCCTGGATGGCTGGGAATAGGGCACTCTAGCCAGTTACAACAGCAAACTACATGGCCTGAAGATTAGGGGTTTTTGTCCGCTTAAGGCTCAGGCTTCTGGCCAAGTTAGGGGTGTAAGCTTCCTTTAACTTAGCCATTTTCACCGGGGAGGAGGGCTTCTAAGCACTCTCTCCTTGTTAGAATTCTTGTATCTTCAGCTCTCTGTTTTTTATCTCTACTTATTATTAGCCTACATTTTTCATAATATTTTTATAACTTTCTAGTCTATATCAGAATAGCCTTGCAACAGTTTTCTTACTTTTGTAGCATATTCTTCTTATTATTTATAGTTGAAGTTTGTAGATCCAGAAATACAAACTCATCGAGTCTTTCGCTCTTTTGACTCTTTCATTCTTTAACTCATCCATCAATACTCCTCTGCCTCAAAGCGGCGCACCCTTGGTGCCCCCCTCCCCCCTTCAAGGCAGGGGCTTTGTTAAAGCTCGCTGTTAAGCTCGGGAACTGTTGTGATGAAAAAAAGTGATAGCAGATGTTGTTTTGAGGCCATTTTAAATATTGAAATTGTTTTTAGCTCCAATGCGGGATCTAAATCACGCGAGCACCAAGCAGCAGTCCCCAAGTCCCGGGAAGTAGGTGAGCCCTCACCCTCCAACTTGCAATGTACCCCGATGGTTGAGTACTTCCAAGCATCCAGCTTGCCACCATCCTGGATCCAAATGTCCAGCAAAGTCAATGCCACTCAGATGAACCCCGAGGGTGGAGTCAATCTGGGGCTTAGCCCGCCCGCTGGACATGTCCTGGTCTCAGCAAATGGCAGAACGAACGACAAGTTGGGCGACGGGTCAACCCTGAACTCGAATTTTTCCTTGCTGTGAGAAGCCACGTTCTCTTTGGCTTGTTTCTATTGCCCGCTCACTCTGTTCATCTTTCTTTATGATAGATATGGTCAAGTCTCAGTGGCTTTGGCTGCCTCGGATTGATATTTATAGATGAAGAGAAAAATTGTGAGGCCAATCAGGTCGTGTTCACCAAACACTATCACCTGGCGGACAGACAGACAAAAAGGAGTAGTAGTTGTATTGCCTGATGTTCTCTCTCTTTGGGACTGAGCGAAATAACAAGATACATTTATAACAACTAAGGTATTCAACTCCGTGTACGCGCCCGTTTCACACTATCATACTTATGTCCTTGTGCATTCAGTTCCAGGCACAGCCACTGCCATTTTGTCCGCAAACCATCTATATTTTTATTTCAAGTTATTAGCAGTTGCTCCTATAACGATAAAAAAACGGGAATAATTTAAATGTGAGCTTACAGTGCGGATGTTGCCATTGGTTTCTGGGCAACTCCACACATCAAATTTCGCTACCTGTCCTGGGCACACGCAGTTTGCTGTGCCAATGATTTTGCCTCTGTTGCATGCGGGGAGAATCTGAGGATATGAAGGTATCATAACTTAGAAAAAAAATTCTTTTGGAAATTGGGAGACAAAGAGGAATGCTACATATGTTCTTGCAGTTTACAGCGCAACGCTCAAGCTGGTGAGCGGGATCAGCGTTGGGTGTGGCAGCAGAGAAGCCGGCACCACCTCTGAGGAGGTGCGCGCAAACAGGCGCCAAGGTAGGACCTCACTGGGGTGCGCCAATGGCTGGCGCAAGGACAGTGCGCCCAGGAACCATTTTTTTTTTCAGAGATTTAAAGAATGTGATAGATAGATTTCATTTCCTTGTGGTTGAGAGATGAGAGAATCATAAAGAAAAAAGAAAAAGAGTTTAACGAGTGTATTAAGCGATCCAAAGTTCTTTTGGGTCCCAGTTGGAATCACCAATGTCGTTGCTTTCTTCAGCATCGATGTTGATAACGTCAGGATTTGGTTGTGGAGGCGAAGAATCAAATAAATCAAAGTCAAAGATGGTGTCCATGAACGCATTGTCTCTGGAATCAATGACAACATTCTGCTCTTCAGAGAAGACACCCTCCTCAAAGGCTTCCAGTTTGGCCGGTGTTATAAATGTATCGTAGGCTCTCATGTTCTCGTGTTCCGAATCGTCTTGCTTGGGTGCTTTCTTTTTTTTGTACTTTCTAGTAGCCAGTAGAGGATCGCCTTGAAGAAGATGTAGCTTGACTTGTGCCAGCATCTTTAAGGTGTTGGGTGAAATACAATTTCAAGCTTTAGTTTTCATCGCATTCATCATAGAGAATAGTCCCTCAACTCCAGCAGCATGAGGGACAATCTCCAGAAGGCCTATTGCTAGTTTTTTCAAAGGTTCTGACTCAGGTGTGAGAGCTACTGTGAGCCAGTATGGCAAAGGCTTATTGACTGTCTTGGAATTGAAAGGATAGATGGCATTGTAATACCGGTTGACTGAATCTTGAAGAAGGGATGCTTCAGCCCTTGTGAACTTCCGATCCTTTGCAAGGAAAAGGATCTTCTGACCGATGTCAGTTAGCAAATGTTTTTTTGACACCGCTACTCAACGGTAGGCTGGGTGAAGGAAAAATGCAATGATGTAGATGTCCTCATGATAAACCTTTGTTTGCGCATGAAGGACATCAATGCAATGATTCTTGAAAGGTTCAAATCGCGAGTAAACATCGATCTTATTGAGATTCTTGTAAGCATCTAGCAAGTGCTTCCATATATCAGCCAGGGTTGTCTCGGATTGTTCTAGATTACCAATTGTGTCGACAATTGGCTGATGAGTGTTTCATTTGCCGTGAAATGATCTCGATTCTCAATGACCTTGATAACGGGTTCAGTAAGAGAAGGAGTATCAACAAGGGGATTGCGAAACATTTCCGGAACCCGTTTTCATGGGTTTGGATACCTAAACAAACTTTAGCCATGGAGTACCAGCAGGTCTCACAAAGCGCTTGGAGGCTGTGCTTGACATCGTTTGATTTTTGCCATCTTGACAGGTGTTCGCGCCAGAATCCAGCCATTGTGAAGTAGTTAACAAGCATCTTGTTTCCTTTTATAATGCTTTCCATGCTAGGATGACCGGCTATCTTCTTGGCAATCAGATTGAACACATGCAAAGCACAATGTGTGGATTTGCTTTGTTAATTATTCTCTGAGAAAAACATATTTATCAGGTTCCAAAAAATCAAAAGTGAGAAAATGGATTAAGAATAAAACAAATTCAAAGCATCACTCACTCAGAGTTTGATCATAGTTGATGGAGAGTCAGTGACAACAGCACATATCTGGCCAAAATTGACTTGCTTGGATTTTAGAGAGCTTTTGATTGCTGCTAAGATATTTTCGGCGGTGTGACATTTGTGATGTAGATCAAGCACATCAAGAAAGTATTTTTTTCTGGCACCTTTCAGGGCCATCAGCGCATAAATGCTGTTACCAGAATTGTCAGTCCAGCCATCCAAGGACAAAGTGAGTTGTTGCTCTTCCTTGAGTTTCTCAAACATATCAGCTTCATGTTGAGCATGTACAAGTGGAAGGGTTTTTTCGATCATTTGAACTTGGCGTGGAATCTGATATGGTGAACAGACTAATTCTGATTGGTACTCTTGAAAATATGGATTCTCAAGGTAGGTCAATGGTATATTGGAGCTGATAATTGATTTTAGTAGAAGTTTGTGGAGCTGATGGACTTTCTTGTTTGTCATTGGGCGGAAGTGGTGGGTGACTGATTCAGATTGACTAGAAGATTTGTTAGGGATTGAAACCGATATCATTTGCTTGTTGTCCTGGTCGGAGGATTCCAAAACATTGGAGCATGAGTCTGCTTTCTTCAAAACAGCAGAAATATATTCCGACTTTGTTTCAGGTGGAATTTTGGGGCAAGCATCCTTGATGTGCAAGAAGAGCTGGTGAGGCTTTGCTTGGGTAAAGACCTTCTGACAGAAAGAGCACTTTCCTTGTCACCTTCGAGATGGGTCTTTGCAAAGATCAGACATAAGAAATCCTGTCCACTGTGGACCATGAGCTGGAGTAGGCTTCAGCCAATCAAGTAAGTCTGAGGTAACATGATTTCTGGTTGGTGCCATGACTGGTGGGTTCACGAAGGGTGTTTTTGGAAAATCAAGGATTGAAGAAATTCCAAAATTATGACTCAACAAACCCTGAGTGTTAGTTGGTACGGAGTCTAACTCCAGACTACATAGCTTTCTGACAGTTCTGGCAGCCTGCCAGAACTGTTGTACAAGATCTTCAACCCATCGGATTAGACAGAGAAAGCTGTCAGAGTCTGACAACTCTCCCTGCCAAAATTAGGGTTAGCAGGGCACGCCACCCCCTACTTATGCCAATTTTGGCGTGCACACACTGGTGGCACCAACAACCTGACGGCCAAGATGGAGATGATGGTTATTTTCATTTTGAAATTTGGTAGATTGGATGGTAGCTAATTTGAGGGATGTTTGATTCTTTTGCAAGTGTTGAGGATGTGTGAGTTTGATGGTGAGTACTGAGGATAGAGTACCTGGAGGTCCTTAAATACCTTTTTCTTCCCCCCCCCACATTCAAAAACATGACTTGATCATCGACCTCAGGCGTTGATCGAACAGCAATGGTTTGCTCACAGCGATTCCAGCACCGCTCTTCCATATGTACATAATTGCTTGTCGTTGCAAGCTGGGGGTGTTTCCAACAATTGAGTGCATCTAGTGTCAAGGTTGGAATTGGATGCACAAATATCCATAGGTTCCACCACACCGGTGCAAGTCATTCAATTAAAAATAGGCCGACAGACCAGGGCAGATAATCAGTCCGGTGCCCGCAGACACATGTCACCTTGACCAGGAAGCGTTACTCCGGTTGCTCACAGCAATTCCAGTGGAGTGCTCCCAGAAATTCCAGTGGATTTCTCCCAGCAATTTCAGTGGCTTGCTCGCCGGTGGGGTTACTCCTAGCACATCCAGTACAGTACACACAGCGAAGTCAATCTCGGAGTCTTCAGGGCCCGGAAAATCTACGAGAGAACTCGTTGGGAAATGATAATACACAGTAGATATGATTATAAAGAAGTGTACAAGATTAGTAGCCAAGAACGGCATATAAAGGGAGTAACAAGTAGGACAGAGAGCGGTCGAAGGGGATAGATAGGGACATCGGGAGTTGGTGAGATTAGGGCCTGCAGCATCGGATGGTCCGAATAACAGAACAAAGTGTGCCACAGCAATTCCAAAATTTAGATATCAAAGTCTCACTTGGTTATGTATCAGTCAAGAATCAGTGTACGGTGTCGATGCCCGGGAGGAATTCCTGCTCACGATCATGATTCAAGACACTCCCACCCACCAAAACAAAGGGAGGACGGACATGCACGCCTTTTTTTTTGTGGATGGGAACGCACGCCCTTTTGTTGGGTGTGTCACCGCCTAAAAAAAGGCATGAAGAAGCCATTATATCCACCTGGGATTGCATCGGTTGCATCCAACAAGGGCAGGATTGCGTCGAGCAAGACCGAGATGACATGACCGCTAGGCAATCCAACAGCGGAAACGCCGGCATTGAGTTGGCCATTGCGCCGCTAGCCCCCAATTATCCAACATCAGCCGCTTCTGATTCAGAGTCGGGGGAACTTTGGATAATTGGCGGCGTTGCTCTCGACGTAAACATCGACACAGGATTGTATCAGTAGGACCTTGGTGCTGTTACATTGCCGACATGGGTAGGTCGAAGCAACACCGCCTCTTGGCCACCGCCATCGGTTGGGACCGGGTGTTGCAACGGACACTTCACCCGAAGTAACATCACATGAAAGTCTCCCATTTTATTGCGGATACAGAAATCTGATCCAATCGCTTTGGCAGTGAAAAAAACGCAGTCCGAACGATAAATTAAGTGAGAGAATTGTAGAAAGCGGAAAAGGAAGTGAATGCTGAGCGAGGAAAAATCTAAAACTGATTCAGGGACATCAAACAAGCTCAATTGTCAATCTCAGACTATGCTATGTGTCCCTCTCTCTCTTTCTATAAATGTAGTTGCTGGTGCTGTACGAGATCTCTAGAAAAGGGGGACAAATGCTAACTCATCGGTCACATGAAGGCTTGAATAAATAAAAAATGAAATACAAAATGAAATAAAACATAAACATGCATAGACGAACTGGAAAGAGAGAGAAGGATGGATGGATTGCTCTCGAATAATGAAATGGATAGAGAGTAGAAGAAAGGAGAAAATAGAAGTCTTAAAGTCCATAGCCGAATGAGAAGTCTATAGGGATTCGGGAAATGACGAAAACGGATCAAGGGAGCAAGACTTGTTTGAAGACATCCAAGAGACCATTGGCGGCCTTGATGAGCTCATCAGTTGGCAGAGCTTCGGAGACACAGATCCGTAGGGACGGACACATCGGGTCGATCTCTTGTTCCCATACCTTCTTAGTTCGAGTAATTAACACGTTCTTCTCTTCGATTGCCAGATCGACGATCTTTTGCAGAAGTTCTTCCTGCTCCTCAAATTTTCTCATGTTGACTTTTGATCCCGAGGAAGGTAGGGCTTGATTAGTCAATTGACGAGGACTCAGTTCGATATTCGGCTTGGCCTTTGTTGTTGTTCCGCCGGTGGATCCTGGTTGTTGTTGTTGTTTGAGAGTGATGTGAATGAGAGGAGAAGCTTCGTGGGAGGGGATTTCGATTAGCCCTTCATCGCTCGTGGGATTGCCAATGATCGGCTCCAGAACTGCTCTCAACAGCTGAGTATTTTTTCGCAACCTCTCAAACCGTTCGGCCCCATCGCCCTCGCTAAGGATTTTGATCGACTCCGATGCAGCAGAAGCTAGAAGCGGCGGCAGAGCTGCCGAAAAAACCAAGGCAGCCGAGTTGATTCGCTGGTGAGAGACTACTTCATTGGAGCCCGCACAAAAGCCACCACCAGAGTTAAAACTCGTGGCCAATGAGCCAACTAAAATATCAACCGATTTTGGCTGCCAAATGATACACTCCGCTTCAGTCACATGCATTCCGCCCAACACCTACGTAGTACTGGTCAATTACTCACCGGCACGCCATAGTATTCCGTCAAACCTCGACCAGTTTTACCTAGACTGCCAATCGACCAAGTTTCGTCGAGTATTAACCTGAATTTGAATTTTTCCTTTAACTTGATCTGTTTAACAAATGGAAATTAAGGCTTAAGCGACACATTATGATGGAAAAGAGCAGCAGGAGGACAAACAATTGTGGGGAGATCACAAATTTGACCATCAGATTCAAAAAGTGCCTCGGTGATGATGAACTTCCTGGTCAATTTTCGTCTATATTTAATTTCTTCATGCCTAAGTTGTTCGAGAACTTTTTCGAGACTTCCCATGTCGTTATGGTCATACCATCTGATAGTTGAACGGGAGATTTGGATGCCCTTTTGGATCGAGAAGTTCACGCCTCGGTCGACGACAATGATATCACCACGCTTGCTGAACGAGGGGATCACCGAGGAGGTAGTCGAGAAGCCTTGAGCATAGATGATCGAATTTTGGAGACCTAAAAAATCGGCAATGTCACGTTCCAATTCCATATGCACGTCTGTAGTATAGAGCGATAAAAAAAAGACAATGCATTAAGCAAGATTAGCTTCTGGCTCTCAATCAATTCCATAGTTACGTGTTAGAAGAGCAGAAAGGGAGCATACCAAATGTGCCGTAAAACCCAGGTGGACCACAACTGCCGACCCCACTTCTTCGGAGCTGCTCGATAGCTCTACGTTTTATTTCCTCATTTCCGATCAAGCCGGCAAAGTTAATGCTAGCCAGATTAGTGACTTCTTTGAGATCATTGGGATCTATGGGCGAGTCATGCGAGGGACTGTCTATAAAATTCTTTGCGGCCTGTCCGTGCAAGATTTTAGCTCGTACGGTAGGTAGGCCGACGATGATCGGCGGTTGAGAGCTTGCTTGAGTGGTTTGTGGAGAAAATTCTACTAGTGGCTCTGGTTTCCATTCGGCTATCAATTCATCAATTTCCTATTCAGGGTGATTCGAAATCGAATCCAGTAAGCACGAGAAGACAGACAAAAGATGTTGGTGCAAGTTCAGTAAATTGATCATTGGTAAAAGTGGAAAGTATAAGATGACGTACCTTTTCAGTTAGCTTGACGAAGCTCTTTCCACTACCTACATCTCCTCGAGTACGACTCTGCCTCCAAGTTCGAATGATAAAGAAGACCAGCGAGAGTTCGAGTAAGGTACGGAAGGGGTCATTCTGATGGGATGATTTGACATATCGGATCAAGATGTCTGAGCCAGGAATAAGCTTGATAAGTTTGGCGATAAAGTTTGAGGTCTGGTTGAGATATTCAAGATATGGAGTGAATTCGGATGAGAATGGTTCGAGCATGACTATGTTATCTTTCTTTGTTCGGTCGTTCGTTTCTTCTATTTGTTGAAAAGTGTGTTCGTAAAAATTTGTTGTTTAAATATTAAATCTATTGTGTTATGTAACTCCGACAGTCGTACTCTCGACGGTGCCCCCCGGGGTGTCCTGCGCAGCGACCGCGGCCGTCGTCGCCGCGGAGAGAAACTGAAAAAGGTATTCCAGGGAGTCCACTCGGGAGTAGAAGCCAAAGGACAAACCACAAACGATGGGCACTCCGCCTGAGGCTAGCGTTTCAAGAGGAGCCTCTGTGCCCCCCCTCCCCCCCCCCCATCTTCAACATTTTTATCATCAAGGTCCTTTCACGCCCCGTTACCGGGCTTCAATAATCAAGAATTATAGTTGTCCGAGCTGCGTTTCACCCTCTCCAGTTGGTCTTGAATATTCTCAGGAGCTCAAGGATGAATTAGCCATACTAGCATTTCTCCTTGAAACTAGATTTTGTTTTCTCTGGCAATCTCCCTAATCCCTTGATCCGAATTGATTATTTGAAAGATTCGCGCCCCCCTAATTCATTACCGCTCATCTCAGTGTTAGGTAAATGTAATCGTAAAAGATTTCACGAACCCCCTTGATATTTTTTTCTCTCTTCAAGAATGTGTTATCTTAATATTATCTTCAAATGACCCTCCCCTGACAAACTTTCATTATTTCATTTTGGGTATTAAGAACACCAGGTTGTATCTGGGAGCTAGGTAATCTTCGCTTCCACTTCTTTGCAATACTCACTCTTGCCTATGACATTTGACGCACAAAAAAGTGGGTATTGTTGAAATCAAGACTACAGACCAGTCCAATCCAACTCCAGTCTCTTCCAAGGCACTCTGCACAGGATTCTGGGTTGCTTACTGTACCTAGTAAGCTTCCCGCAGGCACCCACGCTTACTAAGAGAGTCGTGGGGTACCGGTGTATGGGCGTAGAGGGAGAAACGTCTTCCACTCTTCCAACTGCACTTCAATTTTTATCATTTCTCACTGACTTGATCACTTCTGCCTTTCTGTCCAAAAAAACAATTTTATCACTTCTCTACGTCAGTTTCCTGTCTACAAATAGTAAGAACCTTCAGGGTTTGTTTCATTTTTTTCTCATTTTTTTCTTCCTTTGCTCTTTATTTTATGTTCCTTCCTACTCCCTTTTAATCAGATCTGGTTTTAGTTTCTTATCAATAAAAGCCTCAGTTCATCAAAAAGACTGGGGAAGAAGGATTTGTTTTGGAAGCTTCTAGAAACTATAAACTATCTGAAGTATTTATATAGCTGAGACTGCGGTAAAAATGTAGTTTGCTAGGAAGATGAGGCTGAAGAAAAAGTTTACAAACAGCCACGCTTTTTGATAACAGTCTGTACAAAAAGGATGTTTGGGACAGCAGCACTGAAATTGAGTGAGGGAACTCATGAGTGAATCACTCGATCCCCCGGTTTGCAGAACTTGGTTATCCAGTCAACGTATTGAAAGCCAGCCTAAAGCTTGAAGACGTCAGTAATTCATCCTCAAATTTCTGCAAACAAGTGTCGCTCACAGGACTAGTGAATTCCGATGTTGTGCTACAGCAATACGGTGCCTGTCCATCGTGCGGGCCGCAGCCATAACCAAGGAATGCTGTCTTTGCAGTCATAACTGTGGTTTGAGGAAGAAATAATCACTTTTTAGTCATAAGTTGGATTAAAGTGGCTCGAATCAAAGAATCAAACTAACGCTCAAAGTTGTGGTTAGTAGAAGATTGACTTTGGCCACCGCAATATGGGAACTTATGGCTATCTTTCGGGTTGCAGGTGAAATACACCACCGCACTTCCGAAGCCAAGCTCACCAACCAAAAAGACAAGTGTAGAGGCCGAGTTCATAAACTTCATGATCGTGGCCGTGTAAGATAAAGGATTTATGGACTTGTGTATAAAGTGCGTTGGAGTCGAAGCGTGGAAGTGGTTTTGTGTTGAAGGATGGCTATCCGACTCTGGACAAAGAGTTGGATGGCTTTATTAGGAAAGGAAGTCGGCTCATTCGCGATGGCCCATGGCATGGGTAAAAGAACCCCCCGTAACCCAGCAGGAATGTCTCCCCAGCATCTGTAACCAAATCCCCCCCAAAAAAACAAAAATGACCGGCCATTGAGATCACAAAAAAAAAACTATAAGATATCCGCCGGCGACCAAGATCGACGCAAACCCAGCCCATTAACGGAAGATGAGCCACGAGTCATTTTGAGACCATCGGCATTTTTGCAGCGGCCATACTCTAATCCTTGTTCCACAAAGGTTGGAAGGTAAGGCCACTTGTAGTTTTTGGCCCCCCAGGGGGGGGGGCTCTGTCTTACAAATGGTTGAGCTCTTTCCGTCTTGATGTAGGATGGAAGTTGGTTCTGGTGGTGGGATTCGGTCTAAGTGCCTTTCCGGAAAAGGACAATCATTATGGATATATCATCGGTCTTGTGGAGCCTGTCTGGATACAAGACTCATCGCTAAAAGGCGGTTTGTGGTGCCATGGAAGGTCTCGGGTTATGGTTTTTTTTTTTCAAAAATCGCTTTAGTCCCCCCTCCGAAGACCGAGGGACTTCATTACTCTGGTTTCTCTCCTTCAACCAAAGATTGAGGCACCGGTGCCACACGCGAGGAGTAGGTCCTAGAACTCTTTGCAGTGTCACGAGTTACTCTTTACAGATAGATTAAGGGTTGAGCATACCTCAACAATCCCAATGTTTATAATGACTGTCGTCAGTTGTGAAGCAAGATGGCAGTCACGGGAAGAAAGTGGTACGTGGTTTCAGAAGATCAAGATCCGATATCTTCGGACCCAAATGTATTTTCCACATCACACGACATTATGTCAAGACTTTCACCTTCAAGCACGAGGTCAAGCGATACGTCTAGATTACGATATATAAGCGGATCATAAAAAGGATAGTGATGGGTGCATGTTAGGTGAATTATAAAGAAGGGCCTGTAAAAAGAAATGAACCAGGCTTTTGTTTTTCTTTGCTGCCATAGCGGTGGAACCAAGGGGAGGGTTGATTTCTCGGTTGTGCCACACAAACGGGACACCTGTCTAGTTTAATATTCTCCAACTTCTTCTTCATCCCCACCGTCCAAGCCCACCTCCTCGTAATCTTTCTCGAGCGCCGCCAAGTCTTCTCTGGCTTCCGAGAACTCACCCTCCTCCATACCTTCACCCACATACCTATAAACAAGCGGCAATATCATGAGTGATCTCGCTTCGAGTGCTCAAGTAGGAATGAGGAAAAAAGCGACTGACCAGTGGACGAAGGCTCGTTTGCTGTAGAGCAAGTCAAACTTGTGGTCAAGTCTGCTCCAGGCAGCAGCAATGGCGGTGGTGTTGCTAAGCATACACAAACTGCGGCTGACCTTGGCGGTGTCGCTACCGGGAACACTAGCGGGGGCCTCGTTACAGATACCCAGCTTGAACCCGGTGGGACACCAGTCTACGAATTGGATGGTTCGTTTGGTCTTGATGGTCGCCACGGCCGCATTGGCGTCTCTCGGGACCACATCACCACGGTAGAGGAGAGCACAGGACATGTACTTGCCCTGACGGGGGTCGCACTTGACCATCTGGTTATTGGGCTCGAAGCAGGACATGGTCATCTCGGCGACGCTGTTGCTTTCATGGAAGGCCTTCTCGGCAGAGATGATCGGGGCGTAAGTGGCCAGAGGAAAGTGAATTCGGGGGAAGGGGACCAAATTGGTCTGGAACTCGTTGAGATCGACGTTCAAGCTACCGTCGAATCGTAAGGAAGCCGTGACGGAGGATACGACCTGGGCGATCAGCCTGTTCAGGTTGGTGAACCCGGGGGATTGGACACCCAAGTTCTTTCGACAGATGTCGTAGATGGCCTCGTTATCGACCATGAAGGAACAATCGACGTGTTCGAGGGTGGTGTGGGTGGTAAGGACCGAGTTGTAAGGCTCCACGACTGAGCTCGACATCTTGGGAGCTGGGTAGACAGCAAACTCCAACTTGGATTTTTTACCGTAATCGGCACTGAGTCTCTCCAAGAGGAGAGCACCGAAACCGGAACCAGTTCCACCACCAAAGGAGTGGAAGACGAAAAAGCCTTGGAGACCGGTACAGTTGTCAGCCAACTTTCGGATCCGATCCATCGAGATATCGATGAGCTCCTTTCCGACGGTGTAGTGACCACGGGCGTAGTTGTTGGCGGCGTCTATAAAGAAGAAGGTTTGATAAGAATTCAATGACGGAGATGTAATGAACAAGTGAGATCGGAGATACCTTCTTTGCCAGTGACCAAGGTTTCGGGGTGGAAGAGACTTCGGTAAGTACCAGTTCGGACTTCATCAACCACATTGGGTTCTAAATCGATGTAAATACTCCTACGATCGATTGAAAAGATTGAGTGTTAGCAAGGAGTTCTGATGAGATAGATCATGAAGAGATCTAACCTTGGAACGTATTTTCCAGCACCGGTCTCACTGAAGAAGGTACTGAAGCCGTCATCACCCCTGGCAGTGGGAGAGGTGATGCGGCCATCAGGGCTCAAACCTGTGTGTAATGGATTATGAGCATGCTTCCGATCAAGAGAGAAGATGAGTAGATTGACTTGCCGTGTTCGATCGTGTAAAGTTCCCCTGGAAAACAGAGAAAGAGGGTCAGATCGGGGTGAGTAGAAGGTAGACAGGGGATCAAGACCTACAGCAGGCATTTCCGAGTTGACAACCGGCTTGACCGACATGCAAACTGATGACTTCACGCATTGTGGATGATTAGTTAAAGAGATAAACGAAGTGGGTTGGTTGATTCTTTCTCGCTCAGTGAGTTAGTCCCGTATGAGTTACGACGGGATTAGCAATGACGAAGTGGATGGTCAACGGAAGAGGGATGGTCAGCAGGGAAGAGTCAGCAGGGAAAAGTAAGTCTGGCGCAGTAGAAGCATACCACCATACAAGCATATATTCCATAACCATTTCTCATCGAAAACCCAGATGGTCAAATCGTGGGATGAACACCCCGGCCTTTTTCAAGGCTAGCATCACCATCACATGGAAGAGCTGTTCTACAAAGCACTGTCATATGTATAGACATAATTCAAGCCTTGCCTGTAAATATGAATTAAAAACACATTGAAATGTTGTGCACAGAATTCATGTGACAGTTATTCATTACTCAAGATCAGATGAAAAAAAATCAGTGAAATCTTGAGAAGGATTAGCAGAGATTGTTTGGGGCCAAAACCCATGGTGTAGGTATGTGTTAACAGCAGTTTAAAAACTCACCTGGGCCTATAATTATTTGAATCCCACAAGTCAGAGAAAGGAATTCCTCAGAGAATGATCAGTGAATTTGGTCTGGAGAAGGCAGCTTACCATAGTAGAAAAAGAAAAAGTATCTGTTGCATAACACATCTTTCAGGTAGTTCAGGAATAGAAACAGTTGTAGGACCCTATTGAGCTCCAACTCAATATGCTTACTCTCATCGTGGCATACCCGCTTCGAGGCTCAATTAGGTTTGAAGCATAATTGATGAGACTCACAAACTCAGATGGTCCGATGACATAATCCAACTGCATCCCAGTCGTATTTCATTCTTCTCATCTGTCTTTGTTTCCTTTCATTTCATTTCTCATCATTCAAACACCTCTCTGCTCTTAGGTATGCCTTCCACGTTTATCATTCTTCCCTGTTTCTATTTCAAATCTCATCTTAACTCAATCTACTCTGACATTGTAATCTCATTTCCTTTCAATCCTGATCTTCCAGGTGTGCCACGTTCCTCTTCTCCAGCCACAAAGCTGTTCGTCGTGTACTCACAGCATCATTGCTATCAAAGGTTGTACTCTACACACCTAACTCTCCCATTAGACCCTTCATATTTATTGATGATAGTGGATGACTTCCATTCGATCTACAGCCCCCCTGTAGAGCCAGATGCCAGAGCTTGTTTGCAGTTGAAAAGCTAAAAATTTAGCTTTTCTACTTTCAAATTAAGATCTGCAGGGGCTGCAGATGGCAAAGGGAAGTCTCCAGTAACTGGGATGAATTTTTTGATTGGAGTTGTCCAAGAAGAAAACTAAATTTTTATGTACCATAAAATTCTTGAGGTGGAAATTGAATGCCTTGGTGTTGCTACTCTATATCATGTGATTTTGTCCAATTTCCATGGGGGTAATAAGTCTGGCAGTGGAAACCACACTTCAGATATCTTCTTTCATTTGTGCAAGAAGTAAATTCTTGGCAGAAAAATAGCCAAGGAGCTAAAATTCATCCCTTTTTGTGTGCAATACCAAAGAAAATCATTGCAGTAAGAATGGCTAGCTACCAATAAAATCAGATCTGCAGAACTTTTTACTGTTGGGGGAGGGAAATCAGTAATAGTTCCTATGGCCTTGTGGTGCTTATTGGATGAGATTCTAAGAGGCCTTTTCATTGAGGATTGAGGAAACCTGGAAACCCCCTAAAGAGGTGGGTAATGGAAAAGTTATTCCAAAATCATACTCATGAACTGGGTATAAAATTGTGATTTTCTCACAAAATCTATCATGAAACTTCCCAATTTAGATAAAAATCATGAGCAGAATTAGCCAGATTGAAAGAACCAGGGGGGTTAGGCCATCTGTATTGGTTGGTAAAATTTTTTAGCTTAGGTTAGCTTCCAGTAAAAGTGGACTAACACTGATCCATGTCAGTTAAAAACATTGGTGTGGGTGAGATTAGGCTGATTGTGTAGCGGAAATAATATTCATTTTTCATTTGGTCCCAGGATTAAGAATTAATGAATTTATCCCCCTTTAGCTCATATTGGAGCTTCAGGCAGTGGTGCGTAGTTACTGTATGTTACGATATCCACATGATTTCAGTATTTTACAGATCCACCGTTACTGTACCCAGTAACACCACCTGCAGGCTGTGGGCTGTAACATATTGGCGGCTGAATTCTTTTTGTCTAAAATTTGGATACAGTACAGTCCTGTACCCCTGGTAATGGATTATCAAAGCAAGTCACTGTTTTTTTTTCAAGCAGGCAGTTCAGCCTAGCTTATCACAAGCCCCTTGATCGGAGGTCCGGTGACCTATGGCTGGTGTGGGCTCCACTTGCGAAGCAAGCCTCCAAAGGAGGGGCTTGGGACTAATGTCCCAAATTTGGCTTGAGAGCTTGTGGCTTGAGGCCAATTTGATGACACTTTTTCAATCAGAAGTTTAATCCTGCCCAACCAGGCAACTTACAATGCTGCGGTGAAGAGGCCTTAATAGTCTGGAATGCTGTCATTCCAGTGCTGCCCTCACTGTCAATGGCCAACCAATATTTATATCCCTTCCCGGCCATCAAAGGAAGGGGGATTTTGCAATTCAGGTGGGAAGCTTGAAAAGCTGTATTTGGGCTCTTTTTCCTTGAACATACAGTTGCGCAAGGCATAACCTGGCACTAACCCACCCGCAAATTATTTTTTGCTGTGCGGGGCAAAGTACATGAATGCTTATTTTTATTGCATTTTTTGACTCGCACGGGTGTGTAGAGCCTAACATTATATGGGGCTTCGAAAAACAAATCCCCATTTTTCGACCAACAACTCCCACAACGGTGTTGACGTCAATTTTGGGAGTTGTTGGTCGAATTCCGGCCACAGGCCTGGGAGCCGTCCACCAAATTCCAAAAAATAAAAAAAACGGGAGTTGTTCTCCCAAATCCACCGATAGACTGGGCAGATTTGGGAGTCATCCTCATTGACAGGAAGGAAACCCTTCCGGTCAATGAGGCACAACAACCTCATTGACCGGAAGGATTTCCTACTGGTCAATGAGGAGTTGTACCTCATCAATCAGAAGGAAAACCTTCCGGTCGACGAGGTACAATAGCCTCAACAACCGGAAGGAAATCCTCCCGTCAATGAGGAGTTGTACCTCATTGATTGGAAGGAAAACCTTCCAGTCGACGAGGTACAACAGCCTCATTGACCGGAAGGATTTCCTTCCGGTCAACAAGGGCGACTCCCAAATTCACCCAGTCTATCGGCGGATTTGCAAGAACAACTCCTGTTTTTTAATTTTTTTTAATTCTTTGGGATTGGGAGGACAACTCCCAGGCCCTGTAGCCGGGCTATGACATCACAGATGGTATAATCCCGCTCTGTGTACCCACCCACAAGTTAACCAGGAAGACGCCTCTGCCTTATGCATGAGGCGTACTCCCTGGAAGCCCAGGAGGCACTCATACGTGCCTCCGGTCTGTTTCTCTCTCTCTCTTACTCTACTGTACAGGGGTTGTCCACATACAGTGGTAGTTCTAGCGCCCCCTTGCATGGGAGGCTTTACTTTCTCTTGTTTTGTCTTTGAAGTGAGGCCAATATATATATTGGCCTCAGTTGTAGGGATCCAGTCCCCAGTTATTTTACTTAGATTATCTTTATTTTCTGAAATTCAAAGGCTTTTCTAGCCCAACCTTCTAAATTACCTGAAGAGCCCCGCTTCATCCCGCGGCTGCAATTCAACCGACGACTCCCAAAATTGATTTTGACCCGGTTGTGGGAGTCGTTGGTCGAAAAATAAGGAGTTGTTTTTTGAAGCCCCTATTATATGGGCTTAGAGTTTGGCCCAGTAGATTTTTTTTATTTTTACATCCATGGTTTGGACACAGTGCTATAAAGCCATACTTAACCCCATAAATATGTATTTATGGTTTAGGCACTGTTACATAGTACCATAGAGTTCTAGAGGCGCTTAATTGAACTCTAAATGAGTTCTGAAGCCATAATCTCACCCAAATGGGTAGGTTTTTGCCCTAAAAAATTCTTTTTTCTACATTTTTGGCCCCGACCTTTTAGATACAGCCAAAAAGCAGTGCCGGGTTATGCCTTGCACAACTGTTGCAGCCCAAAAATTCTGGAGGAAGATAGCTTGAAAGGGGAGGCAAGTTTTCCCCTGCCAAACTTGCTTCAGCTCTCACGCCAAACTTGGGACTAATGTCCCAAGCCCCTCCTTTGGAGGTCCGCTTTGTGAGGGGCACACGCCAGACATAGGTCACTGTCTCTCCGATCAAGTGGTGTTAAGCTAGCAGTTCAGCCTGTCTGGCTGGTTGAACAGGCTGAATGGCCTGCTTGACAGGTCAAACAGGCTGAATGGCCTGTTTTACCGGTCAAACTGAACTGCCTGTTTGACTGTTCAAACAGGCAGTTCAGCCTATTTGACCAGTTGAACAGGCCGTTCAGGCTGTTAGATTGTTCGGATAGGAGATGAGTGAGGATTTGCCAAAGCCACCCACCGGCATGCCTGAACAAAAAGAGAAAATGTTCTTCTTGCCTACAATGAATGAAGAGACATACATCAACCATGGTTGTAAAATGAACCCACAGGGGTACTCCTCCTGCCCAACGGCAACACCACCTGTGTGAAGCCGGCTGGCAAAAAAATTGCCAATTTTGGTAATGTTGGGCTCTCAAAAGGTATTGGCACTGAATACTGGGCCAAAGGTGCATGGAAACTCAAGCGTATCTACTGCTTGGGTGTCCTTGCCTGTGATCTACCAAGCTGCTGGTGGGCAGGACGTGTTGACATGCAAGAATTTTTAGAGAATTTAATCTTCCACCTCTTTCCAGATTTTTTTCCATGTATTTACAATTTCAGATTTCTGATGTTTTATTTTCTCTTTCCGCTGCAGGAACAAGCACTGTCGAGGGTCAGTCAGTCACATTCAATGCAAGAATACCATCATCCAAGTCAACAAATACATACCAACAGGTTGGGTGATCCTCTGTCACAAAGGCATTTACAATCACATGTGGCCTGAGGCAAAGAAGCCTGATCTGCTCTCCAAAGAGACTTTGAAGGCCGAGATCTTCAAAAATCCTAAGGCTGGAGCCTTCAAGGTAAAGGCAATTTTTTTCTCTTTCAATTTTTGGGCCTCCTTTTTAACATGGCAATCTTCCACCAATAGCTAGGGAAGCCTAACAACCCAAAGGACCCATTCAAGTGCGTCCTGACTATCCACCCCGCTTTGGGGAGCGCGAAACAATTGTGGAATTACCACAAACTCATGCTCTGAGACCTAGGAATTAGTCTGGATAAGAACAGTGGTGGGATAGGCAATAAGTTTTTCATTGACATGTTCAAGTGGAATAAGTCAGTTGCTCTATAGTTTTTTTTGTAACTTGAATTTTTATTGAAAACTGATGAGATCAAAATTCTATGGGTACTTACTAGGAGAGGAATGCGTATAATATCATCATTTTTCCTGGAAGATCTTGAGCATTTTACGTTCCAAACTGAGTGGATGGCCAAGCAAATCTTGGCTCATGACTTCGACAACAATGTGTACAGTGATGGCCTTCTTTCGGGGGTTATTTATAGATTCTTCGAGAACAGGTACCTTCTTTTTACATCTATGTACTGTGAAGAGCTTGCACATTGGGTTCCCATTCAACTAACTTGGATACAAGGGCTCAAGGAGAGCTACTATCAGGTACATTTTGCCTCCTTGTTCCGGCAATTTTTAAAACCAGACATCAGCAAGGAGGAACAAGACACCCTTGTGTGCAACATTGTGGATTTCTCACTGGCTTCATGGCCGCTTATTGGGAGGTATTTGGTGTATGTGACCGGAAGATTCTACTCCATAAGCTACAAGGCTGCCACAAACATTTTTGCGCTCAAGTTACCCAACTTGAGAGGAATAGGCATGTGGTTATGGCAGATGAAGTGGTAAACCGTTCAATTTCTTATCATATTTTTCCAGTACTAAAGTAACTGACCTGATCCTTTGTTGTATCTTCTTCAGTGAGGGGAAGATCTGGTTGCAGATTCTTTTCTTGGTATAGTAAATTTCATCCAATGTGAGGTTGCTGGAAGATAAGTTGACCTGAGGAGTGCAGTGCAAACAGATGCCCAAATCAAATGAGCCTGATTTTAACCTATATAAAAAGCTCTTATGTATGTAGGTGAACTGTGTGGGATATGTGACTTGCCTCAAGTAACTAGTACAGCCCCCTTTGGCACAGTCATAAGAATTGGTGAAATATTGAACATTCAATTCAATAAAAACTAAACTATTGACACAAATATCACAAAATTGGTATAGAAAGAAAGAGTGCTACCTGCTTCATCATATGTGAGGCTGTCATTAGCATCTCAATATTAATAGGGCCTTGCTTAAACGACTCCCAGGTTTTGGAGTTGCAACTCCCACGACCCACTGTGGTAAGAAAAACCATGCAGTTGTTATACTGAAAGTCTTCTTCCGATGATTCGATGAACTCTTTGATTTCGTCTGTCAACTAACTTTCAAATCACGTAGTAAGTCTTTTCTGCTCTATAACAAACTGTCCCTTTTACTGATTGCGATACCCTGAGCTGATTCGATGTCCTTCACGCTTGCTCTTGTAATCCCTTTCCACGAAGATTCCTATTCCGCTGTGTAGATGATAATACGATACTCTGATAGATCCTCCCCCCAGTACATCACATTCCTGCCCTTACTTCACTCCCCGCTCCCTGTTTCTACCCGATTCCCACCCACAGCTCCCTCACGCTCCACCCCTCCATTGATCTTTGCTCGACACAACACCGCCCTGCGCCTGAAACACCCTCAGATCCCCTGGGTTCCACTCGACCCATGATGCCCCTGAAGTCCCGTTCTGGCCTGTCCGGCTGCACGTCGAACCCCTGAAAATCCCCTAACAACTGAGTTTCTACCCGCTATAAAAGGCAATCTACAAAGCTTTGGTCAGTAACCCAAAAGTCTTGAATATACTTTACTTTGTTTGCTTTTCCCGCTCAGCCTCTACACAATGCTTTCATCATGCTGCATTCCCCGCCTGAGTAGAAGCATTCCCACTGCTGAGCTCATTGCCTATAAAGACTCCACACCACACGGCGTCTCATTTGGGAGTCGCAACTCCAATCCAGGGACGGGTTTTGGAAGTCGTTGACCCAAACAAATAAAAAAAAATATTTTCTGGGAGTCGCAACTCCAAAACTGGCCTGAGGCTTGGGAGTCGCACAGGAAAAAGAAAAAAAAATAAACTGAGCTGGCGGAGTTTGGGTAGGACCAATTAATTGGTCATGGAGGGAGTGTTTACTCCTTCTCATGATGACCAACCAGTCATGAGAGGGAGTAAATATTCCCTCTGATGACTGACCGGTCCTGAGAGGAAGTAAACACTCCCTCAGGCTCCATGACCAATCGGTCCTTGGAGGGAGGAGTAAACACTCCGATTGATGACCGACTGGTCATCAGAGGGGATGTTTACTCCCTCCGATAACAAATTGGTCCTTGGGGGGATTAAACACTCACTTTAGACCGGTCGGTCATCAAATGAAGTGTTTACTCCCTCCAAGGACCAATTGGTCATCGGAGGGGGTCAACATCCCCTCTGATGACTAGTCTGGCATCAAAGGAAGTGTTTAATCCCTCCAAGAACCGATTGGTCATGGAGGGGGATTTTACTCCTTCTCATGACCATTATATCATCAGATGGAGTGCTTACTACCTCCAACTACCCACTGCACTCCCTCTGATGAGCAGTGGGTCCTTGGAGGGAGGAAACACTCCCTCCGATGACCAGTAGGTCTTTGGGGGGTGTAAACACTCCCTCCAATGACCAGTTGGTTCTTGGAGGGATTAAACAGGAATAATTATTCCCTACGATGAGTAGTTGGTCATTGGAGGGAGTCAATACTTCTTCCAATAACCAATAATCAGTTGGTTCCTTGGAGGGGGTAAAGACTGAGAGGGAGTAAACACTCCCTCTTTTGAGCCTAAATCACCAAAGATGTTACTAGCTAGGTTAGTAGAAGAGTGTGTCTTTCCAGGATTCACTCCTGCACAACTGAAGTGGAGTGACAAGGAAAAGAAGAAGAAAAAATTGAAGGAAAGAGGAACAAGGAATTTAAACAGAAAGTGAGAAAGGGAAAGAAAGTATGAACTGAAATAGATCTGTAAAGGCATGTGTGTTATTCAAGGATTCTATGTTGAACTAGGAGGAGCCATGGGCAGGTACATCATACTGGGAGCTCTCCTGGGCATTTAATTTTTGGATAGCATCAATTTTTTGATTTACCCAAGACAATTTTCTTTGGTAAAGGAAATTACTTCAAGTGCAAATAATTATGATGAAGCAAATTAAATTGAGTTATAAATTTTTTCCAATTGGATATTGTAACTAATCAACAGTTATCAAAGGCTGTAGCTGTCAAACTTACTTCATTTGCATTACCAGGTTTTGTTTCTCAATTTGAAGAATAGCAACTAAAACTTATAATCTGTGGCACCTGGTGATAAAGTAAATGAAACACTTACATTACAGCTGGGTTTACCAAATGGATAACTTCTAATATCTCCTGTGAGGAGGAGTGAGGCAGCAAGTTAATAATACATTTGAGAGAAATTGTTTATGCAATTTTTTTGTTTGGTTTTACACCATCCCTGGACATTTCCCAGCGGCGCCTTTACATTTTGGGTTGCTACACAACAAAAAAAAACCACCCTATTAGCTACAGGCTAACCAATCTAGATGGGCTGATAAAGACAAACCTACCTCTCAAGGAAGGTTTGTATTGCCCCTCTTCCGGTTGGTGGCAGTCCAAACCAAAGACAGTCTTTCCGGTCACACACCATTACCCCAAGGCAGTATAAAATTTGTAAATTTCGATTTTCAAGGCATGTCACGCACTTTTACAGGGCTTATGCCCTGCAAAAGAGGCATAGTAAAATTATCCCACCCCTTATTAAATTAATCTTGTTATTATTTCAGGTTGGTTGATTACATGGTGCCATTATTTCTAGTAATATTGCATCACTTCCTCCACAGTGTGAAATTTTGAGACATCTGGAGGGTTTCAGTGAGAAGTTATGGTGGATTTGGGCATAGGTTTTGAGATTACGGTAGGAAAAAAAAGCAAAAAAAAAAAAAAACTTATGGGTGAAATTCTCTAAAAAATTTATAGAATTGCAATAATGGCGCAAACACAACCTATTATAATTTTGGGCCCAATTGCTCTTGTTTTGGCATGGGTTTTGAGATTACAGTAGGGAAAAAAAACTTATGTATGAAATTCTCTAAAAAATTCACAGAATTACAATCTATCCAAATTTTTGGCCCAATTGCTCTTGTGGAACATGAGCTATGAATTTATTTTATTTTTAGTGTTTTTGCAATTTTTTGGGTCGACGACTCCCAAATCCCTCCCCTGGATTGGAGTTGCGACTCCCAAACAAGACGTCGCGCGGGTCCCGGGAGTTGCAACCCCAATTCCTGGGAGTCATTTAACCAAGGCCCTACTAATATTACACTTGAAACAGATATAAAGGGTGATATTGCTATTATGATGATAGAGATGGTCCAATACATGGATTCTTATCTTGTCAATGATGGAACAGGTAGCCTTCCTTCATTCTATACTAATTTTGTTACATTTGTATGGGCAGTTTGGTTTTCATTGATTTAAATGTTCAACATTACACCTATCTTTAAGACTGTGCCAAACAGGGCCTAAGACACACACATATTTATTCATGCACAACTATAACCAGTAAACTAAACATGCACATGGATAACCTATCCAAGCAAAAAGACACACATTAAGATAAATAACGAAAACTAAAGCTATCCAGCCCAATAAAAATTAAAGAAATAAAATAACTGATCTAACTCAACACACACAAAATAAAGTTCCCCCCTACCAAAAAAGATTATAAGGAGGTGGGAGTCGTAGAAAGAAAGAGAAGAAGCACAAGATCGGCAAAGAGGAGTTAAAGGTAAAAGCAGTACAAGACACAACAAGAAGGCCGAAGAGAAAATCAATTCTGCTTATGTTTGACGGACAAAACGTCAAGCAGGGTGCGACCGCGACCCGAGTTTCTGAGAGGAGGTCTTGACGATGAAGGTATGGAGGCACGTTTGAGGATATTAGATGAAGAGTAGGGGGCTGAGCGGGAGGGGTTGAGAATGGAGGTTGAGGAGCGGATTTGGATATCGTCATCGTCAACGTCCTCCACCTGAGTCTCGGCTTTGCGTTTCTGGGCTAGTCGGTGTTCGACCTGTCGTCCCCTTTTTGACGGCTGTTGGGGATACGGTGGAGGAACATCCAGCTTCGTCGTCCCTCCTCCAGATGAGGACGTTCCCTGTAGACGCCGGATCTGTTCGTTCAGGAGCTTGAAGACCTCCAGTGACTTGGCCTTCGCCTTCCAATTCTCCCGCGACTCTCGGATGAGCTCTTGGTTCTCTTCTCTTAACCTTGCATTCCTGTAAATCAAAACCAAAATAATAACTCAATCGGTCAGTTTTCTTGTTTGATGGTACGGTGAGCTTGAGAGGGGAGGAGGCTGACTCTTCGGCTAGTTCAAGACAGCGATCCTCGAGAGAGACGATGTAGATCTTCTTTTTCTCTCGGTTCTTTCGCATGCCTTCTCTTTTACGTTTCATCGAGTCTTCACGCTCTCCAAGTTCGTCTTCGTGGTCGGGCCCGGGGATCCCTAGGGCCTGAGTTTTCCGAGGTTTGGGGCCCGGCTTGGAGCGGTTCAGGCTGGTCCTCTGGGCAATTTCCAAGTGTTGTGGATGACGCTGGATCTTGGTTGAATGATCTGATTGTCCGTCTTCGGAATCATCACTATGGTTGATTAATTCATGATTGGAGGTCTGCCGCTGGGGATGCTGGAGGCTGGTTGAATCAGTATAGTTCGGACTGGGTGCAATAGCAACATAGCGACTAGAAATTGATGTTGGTAGGTTGGTTGAGGAGGGTATGGGCTGTAGAGTTGACTTGGTCAATTTTGAAGGGGCAGTAGTAGGCTGGCTGAGGGTACATGTGGAAGAGGACAGTTGTAAGTTTTGATCGGTCGATAATCGAGCGTTAGTGTCCCGCCTGGGTCTCTTGGACGGTCGAGATGAGGATGATGCAGTGGCAGCAGTAGCAGCGGCGGCGGCGGCTGATGAGCGTGTGGTAGGGGGAGGGATGAATTCGGGAGAGTCGTCCGACTCGGGCAGGTTGATGTTGACGAATGGTACGCCAGCAATTTCACCCTGGGTGAGGGGAGAGAGTTTTGGTGAGAATTGGTGAGTTTGAGGGAATTGATATTGATTGAATGGATTGTTGTTGGTGAGTGAGTTTTGGTTGAAGTTTTCGAGTGCGGTCCAGGATGGCTGTGGCTGGTCGGAGAGTGTGGAGAAGTCGAATCCGATAGGATCGATGCGAGTGTTGAGTAAGTCGAGGGAGGGTAGCTGAGGGTTAGTTTGTTTGTTGTTGGGTGATTGTAGGTTCGAGGATGAGTGTTGGAGCTGGATGAGTGGGTCGAAGTCAGGGTCGTCGGATTCGCTCTCATCAGGGAAGTCTAAGAAGTCGAGTGGGTTCAAGCCAGTTGGTTTCTGAGGGATCCTTCCTGAGCGAGTGGGCTGGACGGTTGTCGTTCTGCTCGGTGTTCGTTGTTTGTCGTCGTCGTCGTCGTTGTTGACCAGCTTGTTGAGCAGATAGTCGTAATCGATCTCAGCCGAGTCGACCATCTTTTGGTCACAAGTTGGTTCTCGTTTGCTTTGCTTTTCTTCTTGTGAACGGTTTTCAGATTTTATTTCAATGCACGCCACGCGACGCGACGCGACCTGACCAGTCCAGTACTGGCGGTCATTATTATCATTCGAAGCTTGTGGTTGATTTAGATGATTTTCATTGTTTATGTATTGTGTTTGAGGTGCTTCGCAGCAAGATGTGGATGTTGCATTGGTCAAGCAAAGCCTTGATAGGTTTTGGAAAAGTAGAACATCGGCTCATTGGTGGCCATTTTCAAAACAAACACTTGCCTATCTATGTTGAGAGCAGGAGGTCCACCCTGAGAGCTATGGGTTTCTGGCTTATTGACTTCTAAAAGCCAGGGGAAAACCGTTAGCCATAGCAGAATTACACTACCTCTACGGGTAGCGTAGCTGGCCCATGGTTGACAGTGGTACCTTCAAAAGTGCACATGGTATCAGCATTCAGGATGAAAGAAGGAAGATTTACCATGTTGATTCAATTTTGGTTGTAGTGGTGAGTTTTCATATGAATTCTTTGGTTCCAAACCAAAGAAGAAACTGGTAACATCATTGGTTTGGAACCAGAAGGGCATGCAAGCCGGATGAGCTGAGCTCATGTACAGCTCACCCAGCTGACCATCCCTAACTTTGGAAGGAACCCATGACCCTTGGTTTTCATGGGCCCCATAGTATGGCATTTGGCTGACTAGTACGCCACACCTCCTGCCATACAGCTCCTTAGTAAATTGAGCTGGGTGAGCTGGATGAGCTGGCATTTGAGCTGGATGAGCTGCATAATCCATAATCCATAATCCCTATCCCTAACCCTCAACCTGTCATACGACAGACTCAGCTTCACACTCAGCACTCAGGATCTTGCAGTTGGATCTTCCTTGCATTTGCTAAGGATGCTTTTCTACCATGCTTTACGACCTCAGCAACTTTCAAGCTTTTGGTTAATCCTTGGGTTGCATATGACATCACCTATGCACCCTCAGCAATCTTCAGTGCTCTCTTGAAGTTACTTTCTAAACCTTCAAAGATTCAATAGCAAGTTTGCTTTCCAGTTATGCAAACAAAAGCAAGACCAATAACCCTCTTACCAGTCTTCCTTTGTTTTCAGTATTACTCCTTCATGCGCTTAACTCTCTTCTCCGGATTCATGCATTTCCTCTTTGAACTTTTGAACTTCGAACCTCACTTCACTCACTCTCACACCCATTGCACTTACCTTTGCTTGGTCCTTCAGTCATGGACTCGCCTTGGTGTTGCTTGACCTCCCTCTTTCATTTCTTCTGCTTTGACCCTATGACCTCACATCTTGTTTGAACCTATGTCATACCTTTGTAGCCTCACTTGTGTTTACTATATAAAGCTGTCTGCTTCCATGCTTTCCATCTTTCTTCATCAAAATAAGATTATAGTTTTTAGCATAACTTGATTGCACCTTCTTCGAGACTTCCCACTGCAAACCCTTTCAGTGTTCTACTCTAAGTCCCTCTGAGCCTAAGTAACTCTTCTTTGAAACAAAGAAGATCTTTGAACAGTCAGTCCTCTCTTTGAAGCTATCTCTTTTCCTTTCCTTCCTTCAAATAGTGCCCACCCGTCTCTTGTACAAGACACCGCGTGACACAACCCCTAACTCTTTTTAAAGTGCTATTGATTTCACATACACACTACAGCCTAAATGAATAGTATGTACAAAAAAAGGTGTGTAATCTATGTCGCATCATGCTATGTGTGACGTCCTAGGAAGTGAAGTATTTGAGTATTTGGTTGAGAGTGAGCTTGAGAAGAAGAAAAAGGAAAAAGGAGATGTAAAGCAATACATTTATGGTTTTGGCGAGACTGGGGTGCCTGGTCTGTCCATTTGTTGATAATATATATTTATTCACTCTACTTTGCTACAATATGAAGATGAAGTACTGCCTAAGGGGGGACCTTTGTCACATTTTTGTTACATTTTTAGACAATACATACATGACCAGAATTGGACAAGTTTAGTGGAAAGTGGTCAAGATGAAGCTTTGTGTCTTAATCTGATTATCCATCCTCACTCAAACAAAAACATGTAAGGTTCATCCCAACCAATACCTGAATGCCTGCATGGCATACATGAAAATGATGACACATGTGGATCCCATTTGTTGAGTGCTTAAAAAACACAAAGGGAGAGAAAGAAAGGAAAAAGAAATGTGAATTTTTTTGACTGTTGATTCCTAATTTAGCAATACCATCTTGTATTTGATGGGAATTGTTTTCAACATGATCAAACGAGAGGAAATCAGCAAGAACACTAGAGTTGTCCAAAGGTTGGCCAGTGATTTCCATCAGCATAGTGCTTGAAAATTGCATTGACCCAATTGGGTGGGTGGAAAAGATGGAGCTGTGGGAGTGACATGAATTGGTTGAGGATGGGATGGAGCAGATGAGTTGGGAGAATTATTTTGTGATTGGAACAAACAGAAGGGGTGAACCATGCAGTTAGGGGAGAGTGACAACACTTGGGATGGCGCTCTGACAGTAGACAAATACAAATGATGAGTGGGGAAAAAATCATCATCACACAGGCCCGGGCCTTGTGGAAGGTCAAAAAAAAGTAGATGAGGTTTCTGGATTGATATACACCGTCTTCTTGTGACTCCAAGTGATCATTTTACAAGGCTTATTGATTCCACAAATCTATTGAACATGTTCAGTGCAAGAAGAAGCTACCTACATGTCATCAGATTAAGCCTCCACCAATGGCACAAGAAGTGCCAGGGTGCTTGAGCTCCTTCCAAGATGCTTGTATCCCAATTCTTTCAGAAAAAACAAGGTTTGGTTATCATCAAAAGCAAGACCATTAACAAGTCTATATTGGAGTACTCATCTGCACTGAGACCTTTTGGGTCCTTCTGGCCCAGACAACATGTGATCTTATGGCCTTGATGTACTGTCAGTACAGAAACTTGCAGAAAAAAGTTGGCAGGCTTTTGTGAGATGTCATGTGCCACTTGTTGTGGTTAGCTGAAAATTGTATTCCACAAGGAATGATGAGATAGTAGAATGTATGCAGCAGTGGGAAGATATGTTATCCATTAATCTGCCAATTTTTTGTTGAAATTTGATTTGTCCACTCAACACTTCAGTTCATTGACACAATCAAGTCAAAATGGCTTTGCATTTGTTGTTTCTTGAACTTTGCCAAACCAAATCCCATTTTTATCAACTAAACATTTTTTAAACACAGATGATGTGATTTTTTTTTCAAGTTATCTGTAAGGGCATCCGCATTGGTCCGGTCAAATTTCTGGTTAATTTGACCAGAGGTCAGAGCCCAATTAGTTAACAGGGGGAACACAAACACATCGGTTTGGTTAAATAACATGCAAACTGGTATTAAAAGCCCTGAACCCTCCCTTAACCGCCGGTTAATACCCGTCAAATTTGACAGACCTTAACTGTAAATTTGATTTTTGGTTAGCAAAGGGTCCGTAAACTGGCCCCAATGTGTTCGCGGGCCCGGTTAAATCACCTTTAACCGGCCAATTTAACTGTACTCATGCGGATGCTCTAACTAGTCACTTGGGTAACTTATTTTGGTCACCAAATGAAGGATTAAAAATCACTTAGTTTATATAAACACATAATTCTTTTTGTTAAATTTCAAGAATAACCAGTGACAAATTCATAGTTTTTTAATCTTGATGATAAGTTGATCAAATTTACAAATAAACTTGAAAGATTTTTGGATAAAGTGTCTGCCCACTGTTGAATGTATTGCAACCCTTGATTGTGGCCCAAAGCATAGAGCCCAAGCAAAAGAGTCCTTACATAATTCTCAATGAAATCAACCATCTTTCTGATCACTAATAAACTCAGAGATCTAGGGGGTTTCCAACAACAGATGTTAGAACATGACCACGTGACTAACAATGAGAGAAGCTTATGCAAACCTGAGACGACACAAAAGAGTTGAAGAGAGTTGTGAGTGAGACAAAAGAATAAATCAAAACAATTGGATGAGAAAAAGAGACCCAATGAAAAACATGTGAAAATAAATGCAACCGTTGTTTTGAGATTAGGTTTTTTCTAAGGTTTCTCACTACTACACATCTTTAATCCTGCCACAGCGGGGAGAAAATGGATCCCCAAACGGCTCGTTCAACAATCACAAGATCAGTACAAGTTTTCCAACCAACCTACAATACCCAATTTTCTGGCCTGAGATATAATGTTCAAGTTTTTAAGCTTGCAGATAAACTGAGATATAAAATTAATCTTTGTTTGTGGGGATTCCAAGGTGGCCAAGAAGGAGTAGGAGTATAAAAACCCGAAACCCATTCCAAATCTCTACCTTTGATTGACCTAAAAGTAAGGTTGTCAAGGCTTTAGACTTGAGTTGTCATGCTTGTTTCAGATGTCATCATGGTATGGTCTTTGTGACAACTAGACAACTTCCACTTGAGGTCAATGTTTCAGATAACCCAAAAGTATTAACTTGGTTGCCAGCCAGTCACCCAAAAGAAAGATGCACATCTGCAGTCTTGATTTTCCACTAGAAAGATGGTCCCGTCAAACAATATGTGCATGTGTTGTCCTTCTGGTGGTGTTGGTGGATGATGGAACTGTTCAATTATTGGGATCTTGAGTCACTGTTTGCTACATCTGGAAAGGTGGAGGTCACTAAATCAAAGAAAAGAAACTGCCAGTTCCATTCTCCTAAAACATGAAAGAAGAAAATTGGCTTACATTTTTTGGAATTTTGGATGTGGTTGATAGGGATAGAGGTAATGGTTGAGGGCTACTTATACAGTGGCCAGGACAGGTGAGAAGCAAGCGGATGAGCACACACAGACTTCTGTACAGCTCTGAGTATTTAATTGAGTGCACACACAACTGTTATGTATTTGTGCAGCAAAAATTAAGTGCAAGCTACATTGGGTAAGCTCAATACAATTCTTTTTCAAACAATGACTAAAAAGAAAAAATCAAGGCCCCATTTGGCACCATCATTAAAATGGGTGTAATATTGGACATTTAATTGAATAAATACCAAACTGTTGGCACAAATGTAAGAGAATTGGTATAGAATGAAAAAGGGCTTCCTGCTTCTTTATTGACAAGATAAGAGTCCATGTATTGGGCTGTCTCTATTGCCATAATAGCATTATTACCCCTTATATCTGTTTCAAGTGTAATATTAATATTGTGATGCTAATGGCAGCCTCACATCCCCTTTCTGATGTCACAAATGATGAAGCAGGTAGCACTCTTTATTTATATACCAAGTTTGTTATATTTGTGCCAATGGTTTGGCTTTCATTGAATTAAATGTTCAATATTACACCAACAGTGGGTCTTTACTTTACTTTACTATAACCAGGCCCTTCCAGTAAAGTAATGCTGTTTTGATAATCTCCTTTACTTTACCAATACTAGTAAAGGAACTTTTACCCATGGGCTGTTAATGTAGAGAGCCCCATTTATCATGTTTTAACCCTAGTTATTTCGATAACTGGGAGCAAACCTGTCTGTGTATTGACTTTTACACCTGGTTATCAAAATAAAAAGGGGTAAAACTGGGTGTAAATGCCTTACTGTGGTGAAAGATAGCTTTTGGCAAGCTCTCCCCAACAATAAAAAAGAAATTTCTTCCCCTGAAACTGTACCAGTGAAAAAAAAGAAAAAATTAGGAAGCGTGTTATAGTAAAGAAAACCCCTTTACCAATCCTGGTACTATCTGTTAAAGTATTTAGCCAAAAACATCTGCTATATCTTTACTTTACCAATAACCGTAAAGTAAAGACCCACCGTTAATTACACCCATTTTTATGACGGTGCCAAATGGGGCCTAAATCATGAAAACATTTATGTATGTATATTAGCAGTATATCAATGTGGAGTAAAAAACAACAACTATTAAATAGTTATAATAAGTGATAAAGACAGACAATCCAGCCCGATAAACGGAGCCAAGTTTTTAAAGAAACCAGATAATAAGAACAAAATAGACAAGGAATTTTTCGATAACAAAATGATAGAAGAGAAAAGAACAGATCCTAAAATACTCATTTTGGTTGACTGTAGTGTGGATTTAAGAAAGGATGAGAAGGTAGTATGTAGACGGGCGTTACTCGCTTAATGATACCAGGAAGAAAGGCCTCACAAACTGTCTGGTTCGAACCAGTTCGAGTTCTTGGACTTTGCAGATGAGAGCAGATCCGATGAGCCAGACGTAGATCTAACCAACCTAGGAAAGCCGACAGACACGTTGACGAGTTGAGCGCGAGATAATTCAGAAAGTGTAGAAGGGGTCTGGTCGATGTAATTAGGGACATCCGCGATCTTGGCTGGCTCGGGAAGCGTGATCGTGAGCTCGTCACTGATCAGATCCATTGGCTCTTGGTTTGATTGAGTTCGCGAGGGTCGAGTTCCGAGGTTTGTTGAAGAAGGCGTTTCCCGGAAACTTCCGATCGCTGGAGATGGACTTATATCCTTTTCATACCTTGGGACTGGGTGAATCTGGATATTTTCATCAAGATCGTCCACATCGCTATGAACTACGTCCTCTTCACATACTTCCACCTCGGTACTGTCATTGAAATCCGGGAAGTGAATCGTCGCCGGATCCGTTCTCGATGAGGGCTTCCTCGTCTCACTCGTCGCTGGCCCCCCATATCCTGCTACTACAGTTTGCGGTTCAAGTCCATATCCACTTAGGCCCGAATCCCGCGTCTTTTGTGAGCTCACAACGAACTCGTTTCCTTGCTTTAACCTGTCATTCACTTTGTGTTGCAAACTGCAAACTGTTGATTTATTGAACGTAGATGAAAACCAAGGTCAATAAAGTAGATATACCTAAATTTACGTCCCCTTGACTTCATAGAGTAATAAAAAAGAAAGTGTTGTGTTTAGGCCGTGGTGCTTACAGATTGACATGGTGTGTAGCTTTGTAACAAAGCCATCAAATCCAGCATAGATCGTGTTCATTCTTTCGAAATCGATAGCCACCTTTCCGCCCAAAACTGATGGGAGAAATGTTACTGTAGGATAACCAACCAAGTTGATCAAAGAAAGTGACGCACCTAAGCAAATACACAATACCATAAAGGTCGATAAGGTTGCAATAAATAGAGTCCTAGTGAGAAAGGAGAGGGATCCAGTCAAAGAGGTTTAAGTTTTAATCAGTCTGAAAGTTGTGTGTCGTTCTAACTTACTCAAACATCATCAAAACCGCGAGAGGGATATTGTTATCAATTGATCCAAATGTGCAGCGTCTTCGGGAATCCAGGGCGTTGAAGATGAGGACAGAAGAGATCAAGAGGTCCCATGTGAACGGGGGACCCAACCAGGCTAACTGGAGGAAATCGAGACGAATTCTATTGAGACCAATCAACCTGAAATACTCGTTGAGATCTTGGACAAAGCTTCTTAGAGTTTGATCTTGGGTTAAATTTCCACCACTAAAGATCTCTCTGATCTGGTCGTAGTCAATCAAATGAGCTCCGATCAGTATCGACTGAAAAACTAATCCGATTAAACCGATTAATAGTAGGAAGAGTGAAACAAGAACATCTTGGGTGCTCGTAGCATGGTCGACGCTAATCTGGCAAAATATATCCTCGTTCCAGTGCCTATCAAGCTATAGAATACATTATTACCATAATAAAAACCCGCCAGAGGAATGTCAATCAGGAGCTCTTGATGAGAGATTATTTATAAGTAGGATGACCCCGAGAGAGAACTATTTTATAACTGACTAATTTACGACAATCAAATTGGATAATGGCCAGCTGTAAACTCGTGTTAAGCCTGTATCAACTAGCGTATGATGGGCCAAAGATTTAAAGACCTGTGAGGTTTTCCATTACCATCAAGTAACGATTGAGAAATATCAATCAGTTTGTTATATTTAGACACTGTTCTCTTTACCAAAAAAAAAAAGAAGGTAACACGGACAATGATCTCGAGGGCCATAGTAAACAAGTTTGCGTTGAGAATAAAGAAAACGACGAGGTTGAATCTATCATTCAAAAAGCCGAATTGATCCTGAAATATTTTAAGAAAGCTGAGTGGATGACGACTGAGGATGAATTTTTTATCTGATCTAAAGTCGAATAAATCTGGTTGATCAGAATCAAGATGATTTTGGGAGATGTGGCGAATGAAGATCAGCTGAGACTGTTTGATTGATCGTTGGTCACATGGGGGCGATGGTTTGGTGAGCGTTATTTGGAAGTTGGGATGATGGTGATGGCTTTTGGGACTGAGTAGTTTGTGGCTGATTTTGGAGAAAGATCTTTGTGTTCCAGTAGTTGATGAATTGGTATGTTAGACAGCCTGCCAGTCCACTGGAGAGCGGCTAGAAGCAAATAATCGTCAGCTGAAGATGGGTTTGTTTTTAGCAGTCGAATGAGCCTGACCACAACAATAGATAAAAACCCAATACTGAGTTTGTTCAAGCTGGCATCGTTGCTGGCAGTGGGATCCAGCTGAGCCATCGTCCAGAGAACACAATACTCTGGTCTTTGGAAGAGAGAGAGATGCTGTGTGTCAGTTGGAGCTAGTGTGTCAGTTGGCTCTAGTGGGCCGGTGATAACATAGTGAGTCAGCTTTTATGGTGATGGCTTATGTTGGTCCAATCAGCCATGTTGACTCTTTCGGACGGGTTAATTTCAAGTTAATTAATTTGGAACCCTAATTTGATCAGAAAGCGAGATACACAGATGTTGGTTGGAGAGAGTTCAATCTGTCGATGTGGATTGATTTGGTCGTGCTTTCTAACCATTCCCCAACAACTGTCTTTTTCACAGAGCAAGTGATCTGCCACTGGATTCGATTTTTTACAGGTCTGGGTTGAGGTCCAGCTCAAACAGATCATCATCCGCCTCAGCTAACGGAGGTGGAGGTGGTCGCCTCGAAGCCATTGTCGGATAAGCTGCCAGATGGGCATTAGCTTGAGTCTGCGTCGGGCGGGCTGTAAAAACAAAAAACAAAAAAGTGCAAATAGTCAGCTTGGGATATTTTGGCTGATATCTTGGTTTGATAACTGAGTAAAGAGGAAATCCGGGAAATTACCTCCATCAGCGGTTCTGATTTCTCCCAAGAGCGCCCCGATCTCCGTGCCACCGTTAAGAGCATCATCTACCCCATTCACCGATCCAGACATCTCTTGACCCATCCTACCGCGTCTGATCACGTCTTCAGTTGGGAAAGGCATCAAGAATCGTAGGCTTGGATCCTGCAAGTCCAGGCCACTCGAAAGGTTGATAGGTTGGTCTTGATCCGTTGTCGATGGGGCTGGAGGGGCGGATGTATATGGGGCTATCAATCGCGCGTACGACATGATCTGTCCAGGCCTCAATCCCACTACGCAGAGTCAAGCGCAGGCAAACAGTTAGCTACAGACGAAATCATATTGGAAAAGAAAAAAGGAAAACACGAAAAAATTTAGAAAAGCTACTGGTGAGAGCACCCATCTAATAAATAATTCAATCGAGTGATTTAATAAAAAAACAAGAGAATAGGGAAATTCACAATCATTCAATTCTTTAAATCGAGCCTTCTCATTTTGACCATCCGAGCAAATCCGATCGAGTTTATTTTTGATAGCAAAGATCTGATCGAGTTTACTTTTAAAATGAAACGAATTCAAGTGAGACAAAGTAAGATAAAGATTTTGAATGTGTTTAGAATTGCGATCATGCTGTGGATGGATCTCGAGTAGTTTATATAGATAACTTTCCAACCGAGCGATTTCCTCTAAAATCGAGATATTCTCATTTGATGAGCCACTTGATGTTGTAGAAGAAAGGGATGATAGGGAGGAAGAGCTAATCTGATTGAAGACGGTCTGTGTGATTCGATTAAAGTGACTGAGGAACAATCCAAACTGTTCTGCCAATGGTTGATGGTCGTTTGGGGTCGAGAGGGGGTTGGTCATCTTTTATTTTCTTGAAAAAGAGTCATGGCTGGGTTTTTCATCTATGTAGCCCCCGATCGGGCTGTTCCAAGCGGGCTTTTGGCCCGAACCCCGGGTGATTTATAGCCTAATTAAATTTCAGTCGGCCGCTTCCCACCGCAGAAGCTCGCCAAGAAATATGGCTTCACAGAGCGGCATCAGCATCACTGAGGCACTCTCCAACACATTCGTCGATGCGGTCACCAACAAAACACATCTGAGGCTGATACTGGTCCACATCCAAAACGGTAGATCATTCTCCAGCTTGCATATTTAATTAGATGCTCATTTTTTTTTTGATTGACTCCTTTGTTTCAACCTGATGTAGAATCACTCGTACCAAGTCTGGTCCGCCCACCAACCGACTCCAAATCTGAAGCCGAAGAGTTCGAATTACTTGACCACATTCTCCAGGATGATAAGCCCGCCTATGTATTGTTCCGGCTCGGTGATAACGCCGACAAAGACTGGTTGTTTATATCGTACGTGCCCGATCACGCGAAAGTACGGGATAAAATGTTATACGCTTCTACTCGGGCTACTATTTCGCGACAGGTAAGCCCTACTTTCCTTGTATAATTTATTCTATAAGATGTCTGTATTAATATTTCTTTTTGGAATAGCTTGGTGATTCGAATTTCAAGAATTCAATCTTTGCAACCACGAAGGAAGAATTAACTCCGCGAGGATATTTAGCTCATATGGCATCTCAGAAAGCTCAAGCCCCGATGACCTTACGAGAACGAGAGCTAGCAGACATCAAAGCTGCCGAAGGAACTGATCCATCATCCATGGGTACAACTCTACGAAGTTCGAACGTCTGGGGATCGGCCGGTAACACGGTCAATGCTAACCTCGGATTGCGGTGGAACTGGGAGGCTCAAAATGCTCTCTCCTCTTGGTCTGCTCCAGACGGAAATCCAGTCGTTCAACTCGTCAGTTGCTTTCATCCATATTAGCCTCATCTATCCTTTTAGTGCTTACAAATCTAACCCTCGTACATCTTTCCACACAAACAATCAGAATATTGATATTCCCAATGAAATGATCGTTCTATCGTCCAACGATCATTCTGGCCAATTACAATTTCCTGACGACCAGCCAACATACACGTTTTACAAATTCATTCATGATGGAGATTCCGAGCGCCGAGGTACAGTTTTCATTTCAAGCTTTTTCATATTCAGCAAGTGATAACCTATCCTCTGGCTGATTTTGCTCATCGAATAATCACAAAAAATCAATGCAACTTTGAATAGTCTTCATCTATTCATGCCCTTCAAAATCTCCAGTGAAATCTAGGTTACTGTACTCTTGCAACTCTTCCTCCGTGTCATCGAAAGGGCCCGAATATGGATTCACACTTGACAAAAAGGTTAGTGACACCCTGTGACCTGAACAATCAGCTGAAGATAACAATCGTTCTGTGGCAAGCGTTGGCGCTGCATGTTCCCAGTGTTTTTTTTCTTTTTCTTTTGAGAATGCAATTTATACTCATCATTTTTTTTTACTTTGGTAGCTTGAAACATCGAATCCTGAAGAAGTCAATCTCGATTACATCAAGTCTGAGCTCGGATTATCTGTACCTCCACCCAACACCGTCAATTCCTTAAACCCTAATCCATCAAGTGGCTTTGCTAAACCTCCTCGTCCCGGTCGAAGGCGATGACCCACTTCCTTCATCTGATATAATCTTCCTTTTTTGTTTAAAAAACAACCGCCGAGAATAAGTCTTCGGAGGGTTTTTTCATCTTTCAAAGTCTATCTTTTGTGTCATAATTGGTTGTTGTTGTTGTTGTGGATTGAGAGATTATTGTTTTTAGAGAGCTCAATGTGTATGTTCATTCTCCCTCCTCTACATTGAATCCTTGTTTCTGTTTGTTGCTGAGAGCGATGATACTGTGCTTGTATTTTGTCTGACAATGGAGGACTTCCTGTGGCAATCTGCAGAGGCTGCACCATGAACGCTGGTGGGTCTCTTGCTATACAAGCGACACCCCAAAGTACAAAGGGGCCTTTGTACCTCAGCA
Organism: Puccinia horiana; assembly: GCA_001624995.1. NCBI lineage: Eukaryota > Fungi > Basidiomycota > Pucciniomycetes > Pucciniales > Pucciniaceae > Puccinia > Puccinia horiana. The sequence goes on along the minus strand of LWDY01000027.1, from coordinate 764,653 downwards.
TGTCGCTTGTATAGCAAGCGACACATAATTTTTCATGGTGCTGCAGATCTTAATTTACATGTCAAAAAGCTAAAATTCTAGCTTTTTGACTGCAAATGAAACTATAGCAGCTAACCAGATCTGGCTCTACAGGGGACTGCAGATCGAACTTCGAAGAGAAGTCCTCCAATGTCATTGGATTGAATACAGCATTCTGATTTCTTGGTAGCTTATAGGATGGGATGGTAGGTCCAACTTCAAGTCAAAAGTGTAATTGTGAAAGAAAATGTGAACATGATCTGAAGTGGCAACAGGTGAGCCAAGAGTATTGAGATGCAAGTTGGTATCACGGGATGGAAACTTGAAACTGTTAGTGTGATATGTTAGACTGGGACAGTAATGTTGGTTCATGGAAGGATTTTTGGTATTGCTTGAATAGATCAGAATCAGAGAACAAGACTATAAAATGAGAACAAGAAAGGAAAGACAATAGAGGAGGAAAGAGGAAAAAAAATGCTGACGTGGGACAGCAATGTTGGTTTGCGAAAGGATTAGGCAAGGTTCCTTCCACTACATAGTGCCACAGGTAAGTTGAGAGTTGGTGAAATGACCATGAAAGGTGTGAGGCAGAGAGAAATGAAAAATAAAGACAACCCATGAATGATATTCAACATGATATGGTATGTGCCCCTGGTGCCTATGTAGGAGGAGGAAATTTGAATTCAACCAAGAGGGGTCCTTAGTGGCACTTGTTTAAGAAAACTATGTAATATGGAATCAAAACCCAGACTACAAACAAAAACAAGAATTAGAATGAACATAAGAAAATAGAAAGAAATGTCAATTTACCACCAATTATTTAGGCCCCATTTGGCATCAATATCAATCGGTTTTTTGCCTGACATCCTTTGTGACATCTGATCAGGTCTGCCACAACTTGATCAGCTGACGCATCAATTTTGATTGTATCAAGCGGATATATTGCTGATGAACAAGGCCTCAATAAGATTATATGAAGCAAGACAAGACACTCATGAGATTGATCATAGGAGCAGGAGAACATCTGAAAGTTAAAGGAAACTAAATTAGTAATCACAACAGTGTCAGGAAGAGTAGATTTAAGGAATTTGACAATGACTGAGGGTTTATCTTTTCTCACCAAATAAGAAAATTTGATTGATTAACAAGGTTGATTAGAGGAAGGGTTAAGGAACTTAAATGAGGATGGAAGAGTTTTTAATAATAAGAAGGCATAGCAACAAAGTGGGAATACAAAAGGGAGTTTATTAGGATGAATGATTTATGTTGAGTTTTTATTCAGTTTAATCTTATCCCCGTCACACATAATCTGTTAAATGGACAAACCGTATCAACTCGAGGGTCCATTTCCACGGCGATAGCGCTTAATTAGAAACGGACCCTGGCCAAAAACCATTGATTCAACCCCTCTTTATATAATTAATTGAACTTCTTTTGTTCTACTCATCTTGACCAAATTCCAACAACACTTTTGTTCTCCACACGGCCTTTCATCTGCTCTAAATCCTGCACTCTTTTGGACTTATCCGGAATTATCTCGCATTCTCTGCTGACTCTATTACCTTTGCCGCACTGCTTCACATTAACCGCTTTGTCCAACCATCATGTCCCTCCATTAGTAATTTCTAATCCCGGTTGTCGATTTCGGCTATCTCAACATCACCCTTGCCCGCTCTCATCTCTAAAATCTCTGAATCTGATCCTTGCTTTGCCCTTAGCCTGACACGAGGAGTCGAGGACATTGGTGATTGCCTAAGTTAGCTCTCGACGCAGTACGCGCAACAGGCAATTGGGATTACACAATTCAGGTTAGTGAGTAGATGGTGACTATATATAAAGCATCTGTCCGGGTGGCGCCGTGTTCGAGTAGGCAAACGTATCCATCGACCCGTTCAAGAACGGGTGGTTCCATATCAAGACTACTTATCCAGCTTACCATTGGCAAGGCCGCCAAATAACAGACGTTTCTGTAGAAATGGAGGTATTAACTCCGGCGCCCAGACTGACGAAGGACAGCGAGTCCACTTGGCTTATCTTTACAGGCAAAGCCCAGTTTGACCGGCGTTCTGATCGAATTAGCATTCGCTGCGAGTCTTCAAGCTATCATTTCAATATTCCTATGAGGCATGCTTTGTTGACGGGTACCCGTGTCAAAGGGTGGATTTGGGTTGACACAATGGAACTTACAATTGTGGCTCGGGATCCAGAAGTACCTGGAGTAAGTCTTGTCTTTGTATAAAGTCAATATGTTTATTGAGAGGTCTGACAATAGATGGTTCCAACAGTCGAATTCTTGCAAGTTTGAACTTTGACTAACAAAAAATTGCTCTGGAAAGCTTCTGATCAGGAAACATGAATTGTTTTGGATTGCAGCCACTTATGAAGGCAAGGAGGGTGATCGCGTAACATTGACTGCAGGTTATTTGACTAAGACTAAGGCGAGCATATTTACGGTACTGATTACGTTCATAAACAGGCTTCCTTTCTTAGACCTTTCCAGAAGTAATTGGGGCGGCCACAATTGTCCTATTTGTGAATGCTTCTAATATGCTGAGGCTAGGGCTTTGAGTAGTTGAGTGCTTAAATCCTGATTGTAATCTTGTACGCTTATTTTGCCATTTGTAAGCTGTAGATTGAGTAGAATATATTTAAAAGTTAAACTGAAAGCGGCGAAGCCGCCAGTAAACTCTAGTTTCCTTTTATCTGCTTCTCACCTGTCTCTCATGTTTCACCTTTTGTGACATGCCATCTCTAACCTACCTGGAGCAGACCTTGTGGGAGGAATGCTTTTCTCATCCTTCCACACTCTTGCCCTGTGTGTTTCTGCTCCAGGTAAGTCTTATCACTTTCTTTTTCTTCTTTCTTTTCAGTTAATTCTTTTATCTGATTTCAAGTAATTAACCTCTCCGAAACCACTCACTCCGCTATCTTGCTCTGTGTGTTTCTGCCAGACAATATCCATCCAACAATTGATGATAGGATGGTGGCTGAGAAGAATGAAGTGAGGAAGATGATTGCATAGGATTAATGAATAAAAGAAGGGGCTTCGAAAAACGACTCCCAAAAATTCCATCAACGACTCCCATGGGAGTTGTTAGTGGAATTTTGATTTTTTTTTTGGGTGTTGTCGGCAAAATTTGTCAAAAAATGAGCAAACAAACAAAAATTATAACTTTGGAATGGACAGTCCAAATGGGCTAAAAATTTCAAATAGGCAAATAGGGTCCCCTATCAACACTCTGAAAAAATTTGGACCCCATTGCACGCACAGAAATCATTTGCGTGGCATAGCCCATTTTCCCAATTTTCCTACTTTAATTCATCAAAAAAAAATATATTTAGATCTTCAATGAGTGATCCAGGCCATCCAAAACTTCATCAGTAACCAATACGAAAGCTTGTGAAAAATAATCACCTCAATATCACTCCTCAAAAGCCTTTGGGAATTTTTCTTTGTTTTTTTTTTTTTCACTTAGCCGGACCAAAAAATGAGTCTTTCTTCAGACTCTGGGCAAACTCGAATGAGAACCTGTGTATTTACCACCAAATAAGATCAGAAATCCATAAAGGAAGAGAAACAGGTAAAGAATATATCACAACTCTTTAAAGAAAAAGGAAAAGGTCAAAAAGAAAACAAGTGCCAAAAAAAAAAAAACAAAGAGCAAAAAAAAAAAAAAGAAATCAGAAAAGACCAAAAAATAAGAACTAGTAATTTATATTCTTTGAAGGCCCAGATTCAGCCTTCAGATCTTCAGTTAGTTTAAAACAGGAGGAATACTTTTCCTCCCAGGCCAAAGCTTCAGGCACTGCATTGATCCGCCATTGCCTTAAGACCTGGGGGGCAGGAAAAAGGTCAGGATCCTTGACCTGGACTACAACAAAGTGTGAATGAGAAGAAAGGAAAGCAATGAAGATGGGGGGATTGCTGTTGGGAGGGGAGAAGCAAGGGAAGAAAGTTTAGGAATAAGAAGTTGAAAAGAAAAATACTGGCGTGTCAAAAGCATTGGCCATAAGGTCACCTGTTGTTGGCATTGACATCCAATTTGATTTACCGCAGGGGACAGAGGATTTGAATTTGATTCTCTTCAAGACAGGATCAAGTTTGTTGATGAAAGAGTTGTCAATATACCATTGTGCTCGGTTAGTGAGATCCTTGCAGAGTTCCTCTCAAATTTCCAAGTGTTTGTGTTGGCCTCGACGAAGACAAAAGGAAGCAACCCGGAACCAGCAGTGACCATCAGCTTTGAAATTTAGGACTTTTTCGACATATGGCTGGATAATTTTAGGAAGAAGAGGGATGAAAAGAGGATTGTTTGATGGTGTTTTACCAGCAGCTCGAATGGGACGGATCTTCTTCTGATTTACTGGGTTCTTCCTTCTTGACTGTAGTTGATTGAGTTATTTTCTTGATGACTTCTTTCTTGGTATTCTTTTCTTCTTCAATCTTCCTTTTCTTCTTCTTTCCTTCCTCCTTGTCTTCTTTTTTCCTCTTCTTATCCAAGATTTCAAACAATGACAGATCCCTTTTAGTTGACTTAGGTTTGTTCAAAGCTCCAGCCGGTCTTCCACACCCGTTTTTGAGTGATTTCTTGGGCATTTTGACGTCCAATTTGTCTCAACCTCACAGTGATCAGTTGTGGCCACTTCCAGGAATTTTCAACAGGAGCCTACCATGACCTGGATAGGTGTAAATTGTCTCAATCTCACTGTAGTGTCACCTGAGCTCACTCACTTGAAATGGTGCAAGATGGTGGATGTTTCATGATCAAGCTTGAAATTCTCATAGATCCAGAACATCTCTTTCCAGGCACTTTAAAATTCCAAGTCAGGGGTATAAGGCCATGATTTTGATTCTCACTAAGCTGGATTGACTGGCTGGCCTGTCATGATAGGTTTTTTCAGTTATCCCTTACATGCTATTGTATGATTCCTTTTCTCTATTGGTATGTTTAATCTGTTGTTCACTTCAGACATGCCTGGATTGCTGTGCCATTTTAGATTCAACATTGACCAATTTTGTTCTACATGTCAGATTTCCTTTCTTATGTTCTTGAATTTGGTTTCCAAAATCAGGCCCTTTCTTTTCCTCACATTCAATCCCAAGATTCATTGCTCTTTGAGTCTTCTCCCCGTTAATTATCATGATTGGAGGGGAGAGAGACTTGCCTCTTCTGTCTGGGACTAGTCAGTCCTGGAGGGAAGGGGGGGAGAGACTCTCCTCTTCTGATTGGGATCTGTCGCTCCTGGAGGGAAGGGGGGAGAGACTCTCCTCTTCCCTCTGAGACCTGTCGGTCCTGGAGGGAAGGGGGGAGAGACTCTCCTCTTCGCTCTGAGACCTGTCGGTCCTGGAGGAAAGGGGAGAGAAACTCTCCTCTTCCCTCTGAGACCTGTCGGTCCTGGAGGGAAGGGGAGAGAAACTCTCCTCTTCCCTCTGGACCTGTCGGTCCTGGGGGGAAGGAGATAATGCTGCTGCTGTTGTTGTTGTGGTAGTGGGACTGGTGGTGGTTCAAGTGGTAGTGGCGGGGGAACATGAGGTAAATCATCCTTACCGGTGAAGTGCCTTCGTCGGCTAGGGTAATGCCTTACCCAGACCTATGAGGTTTGGCTGGGTGGGGTATTACCCTAGCCAACAAGGAGACCTCATTGTTCTCAGTAAAGGCATCACCCTAGCCGATAAGGAAGCCTCATCAGTCAGGGTGTTGCCTTACCCTGACCGATGAGGAAGCCTCTTCGGTTTGGGTACAGTTTTACCCTGACCAATGAGAGTTCCTCATCGGTCTGGGTACAGCATTACCCTGACCAATGAGGAAGCCCAATTGGTCTGGGTGAAGCATCGTTGGTCGGGGGAAGGCTTCACCCTGACTGATGTGGCTTCCTCATCAGTCAGGGTAAGGCATCACCCATACCAAAGAGGCTACATTGTCTGGTTAATACCTTATCACCCTGACCGATGAGGAAGCCTCACCGGTCAGGGGAAGGTGTTACCCTGACCGATGAGGAAGCCTCATCGGTCAGGGTAAGCCTTTACCCCGACCAATGGGTTTTCCTCATCAGTCAGGGTCAAGTCTGACTCTGACCAATGAGGAACCCTGATCTTCCAAGCATCATGGTGTATAAATAGAAGGCTGATTGCAGCCGTCGGAAGGTATGCTGCCCCCCATAAGTCTTGCTTGTTGCGCAGAGGGGGGGGGGGGGGGGGCAACATCCGGGGAACCTCCTCTCCTCTTGCGCAAGCGGGGAGTTAAGCTGAACCACAAGGGAAGGGGGAAAAACCACGCATCTCAAATCCGTGAATATGTGGTTTTATTATACTTTGATATGGATGACTCCCAAAAAAAAAAAAAAAAAGGAAATGCCACGCTACATATGTAAAAAATGGAAATAAAGAGAAAAAAAATAGCAGTAGGGCACTGAGAGGGTGTGGAAAGTACTGACAGAGTCTGATTGCTGTTGAGAGGCGACAACTCCCATTGGATTTTTTTGGCGACGTTTTTAGACCAATGACTCCCAATCCTGGCAAAAAAAAAAAAAAAATTAGCAACAACTCCCATTTTTATGGAGGCACTGACGCGCCACTTTGGCCAAAACATGGCTGAGATTTGCCGCATTGGCAAAGTAAGCGCCAAATGCCGCTCTGGAGCCGCCAAATCGGCCAATTCTTGGCAGCTCTGAGCTGCCAGTTTGGCCACCATTGCCCCTGAACTGCCACTATTGCTCCTGAACCGCCATCCATCAGCACTCAGGTTGTCGGCGCCCCCTGGCGCGCCAAAATTGGCACAAAGAGGGGGTGGCGCGCCCTGCTAACCCTAATTTTGGAAGGGAGAGTTGTCAGACTCTGACAGCTTTCTCTGTCTAATCCAATGGGTTGAAGATCTTGTACAACAGTTCTGGAAGGCTTCCAGAACTGTCAGAAAGCTATGTAGTCCGGAGTTAGACTCCGTACCAAACTCTGGCTCATGTTCCACAGTGGACAGGATTCCTTATGTCTGATCTTCGCAAAGACCCATCTCGAAGGCAACAAGGAAAGTGCTCTTTACCCAAGCAAAGCCTCACCAGCTCTTCTCGCACATCAAGGATGCTTGCCCCAAAATTCCACCTGAAACAAAGTCGGAATATATTTCTGCTGTTTTGAAGAAAGTAGATTCAAGCTCCAATGTTTTGGAATCCTCCGACCAGGACAACAAGCGAATGATATTGGTTTCAATCCCTAACAAATCAATCAGAATTAGTCCGTTTGCTATATCAGATTCCACACTGAGTTCAAATGATCGAAAACACCATTACATTTGTCCTTGGATGGCTGGACTATCACATTTTTTGAATCTCTGAAAAAAAAATGGAGCCTGGGCGCGCCGTCCTTGGGCCAGCCATTGGCGCGCCCCAGTGAGGTCCCACCTTGGCGCCTGTTTGTGCGCACCTCCTCAGAGGTGGCACCGACAACCTGAATCAGCACCCAACCGCAAATTGACCAAAAAAACATGAAACTATGGAAAACATTACATTGTTTTCCGCATAACCTCATTCAGATCATCCTGAACCTGCTCATCAAGACCACTCCACAAGGGGTCAACCTTCTCACCAACACCAGCCCGCAAGAAGGGTGCACCTGCTCACCAAGACAACTCGGCAAGCAGGGTCAACCCACCGAGACAACTCGGCAAGCATGGTGAACCTTCTCCACAAGGAAATTGGCAAGCAGGTTGACCTTGCTCACCGAGACAGCTTGGTGAGTAGGGTCAACCTGCTCAGCGGGACAACTCGGTGAGCAGGGTGAACCTGCACAATAGACGACAACCCGGTGAGCAGGGTCAATGTGAAACTGCTCACCGAGACATCTCGGTCAGCAGGTTCACCAGCTGCATCTTGGTGGGCAGGCTCACCGAGACAACTCGGTGAGCCTGTTCACCGAGACAACTCGGTGAGCCTGTTCACCGAGACAACTCGGTGAGCCTGTTCACTGAGACCACTCGGTGAGCAGGTAGGCTACGTGCTCACCGAGACATCCGGTGAGCAGGTGGTGAACCTGCTCACCGAGATGTGTCGGTGAGCAGGTGGTGAACCTGCTCACCGAGATGTGTCGGTGAGCAGGTGGTGAACCTGCTCACCGAGATGTGTCGGTGAGCAGGTGGTGAACCTGCTCACCGAGATGTGTCGGTGAGCAGGTGGTGAACCTGCTCACCGAGATGTGTCGGTGAGCAGGTGGTGAACCTGCTCACCAAGTTGTCTCACCGAGTTGTCTCGGTGAGCAGGTTTACTCACCGAGTTGTCTTGGTGAGCAGGTTTACTCACCAAGTTGTCTTGGTGAGCCTGTTCACCGAGTTGTCTCGGTGAACCTGTTCACCAAGTTGTCTTGGTGAACCTGTTCACCGAGCTGTCCCGGTGAGCCTGCTCACCGAGTTGTCTCGGTCTTGGTCAGAAGGTGGTGAAGGGAAGGTGTCTTGAGCAGGTTGACTGTGCCCACCAAGCTGTCTCGGTGAGCAGGTGTGTGGGCCTGTATTAGCTATGTGGCCAGCTTGACGGATGGAGTCAATTTTTTTTCATTTTTTTTGTCAATTTTTCAATTTTTCAACCATATTGCAAAGTGGCACGTCAGTGCCTCCATACATTTTGAAATTTCCGGGTCAATAATTTTACGGATGACTCCCCCCCCAAAAAAAAACCCCCAAAAAATGGCACACTACATATTGTCTTTTCAGAAAAGCTTGGACAAATCCAATTTTGTTTTATGCAAATATTGTTTTTTTTCAATATTTGACAATCGTTTCTGCCAAGAAATATCTCACGGCTTTTCTGTATCTCTTCCTTGGTCTTGACGGCCAGTGCCTGGCCATTGCACCCCTATGTCCCAGAGGGACATGGGTGGGGCGGTTGTGGATGGTGTCGGCAGGGGGTGCCCTGGTTCCAAATCTGAGCTTGTTTTCTCCTTCATCCCACTCCAACATGGCCTACCAGCCAAAAGAGGCTTCGGAGGCAGATTTGACTTTGGGTCCCACCTGACAGCTGTCAGGATAAAACTGCTGACAAAAGTAAATAAATATATAACTCAAAAACAAAAAGCGGACTTGTACAGTCCAAGGTTTTCTGAAAAGTGGAAATAAAGAGAAAAAAAACTTACGGTATGGCACTGAGAGGGTAAGGAAGGGACTGACCGAGTCGAGGAGCGCCATTTTTTGATGGACGACTCCCATTTTTTTCGACCAATGACTCCCAAACCCCCCCAGGGTCGAAAAAATAGAGAAAAGAGGGGAGAAAATATGAAAAAACATACCTTGATGTGCCATTGGAGGTGGAACTCCTCTGGCTTGACCAGTTTTCCATTTATGGCCAGCTGAGCAAGGTATCCCGGTGCGAATGTGATGATTTCCGTTGCATTTGGCGTTCGTGGGGAGTTTGGGGCCTTCAAGAAAGTTGTTCTGCGCGCTCCCAAGGGCGTAGTGAGTGATACGTCCCTGGCAGTTGTGGAATTTCTGGCCCATGCTTCTGAGTGAGATGATTTTTTGTTGATGGTAGTGGGCAGAAACTTTGTGAGCTTGAGCTTCCAACACATTTGAGATGACCTTGATGACGGCTGCAAAAGAGTATTGGGGGCCAAGGAGTCGTGTTTTGATGTATGAGTGGCCTGATTCCATTCTAGAAGTTGTCCTGTTGTCAAAGTGAGGGATATTCTTTGTCCAAGCATTTGCGTACTTTTCACAAACTGGAAGCCAAGTTGTCATCATGTACTTTTGAAACTCTGGACCTTATTCAGAAGAAAACGGTTCGAAAGAAGAGCACAATTCGGATAAGATTGTTCTAGTGTTGAATCAGCTTTGAAGCATTTGTTGTGAGGTTCTTTGAGATGTGCCAAGTACAAAGCATATGATAGGAGTTGGGGAAAGCCGTCGAGATAGAATTGATGAGTGCCTGTTCACGATTGGTTACTAGAACTTCTGGCAGAGGAATTTTGTTGGATTTAAAGACAGTAAGGAGAGATTCAAGAGCCCATTGATAATATTCTTTGGTTTCTTTGGCTATGAGACAGAAAGCCAATCTGAAAGATTTGTCTGCTCCAGTGACGCCGGCGATGTGAAGAAGGGGGATTTTGTATTTGTTTGTTTTGTACATGCAGTCGAGGAGAAAAATGTAGTGATAGGAGGAAAGGAGTTTGGCGGAGAGAGAATGAATGAAAATGAGTCCCTTGAGAGTGCCGTTGTCGTCAACCTTGGTAAAAGTAGAAAAATAGGACTTGGCTAGAGTTTTGTTGAGGTGGACAATTGTGAAACCTGAATTTCACAGAAACCCGACTTTCACAAATTGAATTCAGATTACATAATCATTACTATTTAATCCCCTTTCCTAGCTTGGTAGAGATATTAACTTCCATCATATTGAGCTAGGTAAGCCTCCAGTTTCTTATCATCTCTTCTCTTTACTTTTTACTTTTTTCTTTTTTCATGTTCTTTTTCTTCTCATACTCTTCAAACTTGTATAGAGAGATACTAACTTCCATCCTATCGAGCTAGTCTTTTGCAATCCAGAACAAACATTGGTTCTAGAAATCTCTCCCTCAGACACTAGTCTGTTGTATCTGCTTCCGCTACGTGATCCGTCAGTGAAGAACTATTCCAGTTCTTACACATTTTTTTTCTTGAACCTTTGTTCGCTCGCCTTTGGAACCCAATTCCGTCCACTTGCCCATCAATCCCTTGGTTCTTGGGACGAGTTCATGACAACACGTCAAAATTTGACTCCAGACAACCCCAAAGCTATAATACGAGCAGCTAACGCAGAGTGCCACCAATTAGCTCAACTTGCCAAAAGCACGTCACCTGCCGACCTCCAGCCTCCAACACAGGTACCCCTTCCGTCTTTGCCAAAAAACAAACCTGCACCATTACCTCCTGTACCATCCCCACCTTTGCCAGACGAACTACCTTCCCCTTTCCTTAAACCCCAAACCATGGCCAACACTTCTCAATCCACTAGCGGGAACGCGACGACTGACTCCTCCCCATTGACGATGGACTGTCTGCGCAAACTCATGGAAATCCAGCATGCTAGCCTCATGCAAGCCCAAGCGGAGCGCAAAGCCAGCATCACCCGCCTCAACCAATTAGAAGAAGCACTAATCTTCCTATCGGTTAAGCCCGAGCCGACTGCAACTCCATCACTGGAGAACAGATCAGACCGCGTAGATCTACAACGATTCAGGACCGGTTTCTGTGGGCCCCTTCCATGCCATTTAACCCTTCCTGAATTGGATACATGGAGTGCAAATTTTCTTTCGCACAAAAGGCATCTCCCACGACAGCGACAAAATGGCAATCATTGGCTCTTTAATACGGGAAACCAACCTTCTTTCCTTCTATGCAAACCTCAAAGGGACATCAATATTTCCTGGGAGGAGTTCAAAACAAAGATGTTTTCTTTTGAACTCCCTCCCTTATGGCGCAAGAGCCTTCCTCAAATGATCCGTCGACTCCGAGATATTTATTGCCTACAGCACCCGCGCCAGAACCCTCCAAAGCATGGTAAACTTTGATGAGGATAACTTGTCCGACTTTGAACTAGCCAAAGCGGTAACCTTTGGCATGCCCAGCAAACTCCAGTCGTTGATCAACAACTTTGAACTGCTATTGCAAACACCTTTGAGCGCCATGCCGGTCTGTTCTTCGATGGACTCCCAAAAAAGTCCACAATCAGACCAAAAGTGCATACATCCAATTCCTCACCGGGATTCTCCGTAAAATCCAACTGCCCAAGCCAAGAGGACACGGTCTGGCGCATTCACGAATGTCTGAACTTGCAGAGCCGATGTCACTTCTGCAAGAAAACTTGCAGACACCCAGCAGGAACCTGCCTGGGCCACATTGACCGCTCATACATTCAAATACCGAGCTCCTTCAAAGCCCCACCAAAACCAACAGAATACAAGCCACCCAGGCCTGGATCCCATCCAGCTTATACCTCAGCAGGAAAACCGACTCACCCACCGGCAGGGAGACCTACCATCAGATCAGCCACAGTGGCTGGGATCTCAGAGGATCGCTTGTTCCCCGATCTCGATGAGGCTTCTGTAGCGGCGTTGGCCGCCATTAACAAAGAACTGAAGCTGTCAGAGCTGGAAAGGTACGTTCCCAAACTGATCCCACAGTGTCTCATCATCCACTTGGACTACAACAGAAGTTGCTTACGGGGATTGGTTGACACAGGGTCAGAAATCAATCTGATGACTGACTCCGCCGTTATACAAACTAGGGTGGTGAAATCAAAACTTCCACACCCCTTATCTATTGGTCTGGCTCTAAACACATCAAAAAAGACACCGATCATTCTTGAGTACAGTGTACAAGTCTCCCTTCTTGATACCACTTCCCTCCTCTTATTCAACGACATCAGATTCAAAGTCAGTCCCATTTCGGGAGATTACAACATGATTCTGGGGATACCCTTCCTCTGCCAATTCTCCCTCTCCGTTTCCATATCTCATCGTGTATTAAACTGTGAACGCACCAATCAACTCATATTAGATTATCAATCATTACTCCCCTTTGAATGCAATGAACTGCCTTCCCACCCTGGGCCCACCGCTTTGCGCGATACTCGATACCCCTGCAAGGAGTCTCAGAGTATAGTCCTGCAAGAATTTAGGGATCTATTCCCTGAAGACATACCGGCCATTGGTCTAGAGGGAGACACGGAAGGTCAAATGGTGGACGCATCTTTTCCAGAAAAGATGCAAGATCCGAGTTCAAGGGTGCGACACAAAATTTTCCTCATCAACCCGGACACTGTTTTCAACAAAAAACAATATCCATACCCACAGAAGCACTTAGTGGCATGGCACACACTACTAGACCAACATCTGGCGGCGGGATGGATTTGCCGCTCCACCAGCCAATACACCTCTCCTAGCCTTATCATTCCCAAGAAAGATCCGACAGCACTTCCCCGTTGGGTATGTGACTACCGAGTACTCAACAGCCTGATGGTGAAAGATCGATCCCTCCTACCTAACGTGGATGAATTATTCAGGTTAGTAGCTTCTGGAAGAGTGTTCTCTATCCTTGACCAGACAAATGCGTTCTTCCAAACCCGCATGTGTGAAGCTGACATACCCTTGATGGCTGTGAAAACCCCTTGGGGTCTGGTCAAATGGGTGGTAATGCCCATGGGCCTCACCAATGCCCCGGCGATCCACCAGGCACGAATTGAAAAAACCTTGGGAGAAATTCTCAACAACACCTGCATGATGTACCTAGATGACATTGTTGTCTTCTCAAATTCCTTCCAAGAACACGAATCTCATCTCCGGCAGGTATTGCAACGGCTCCGAGCAGCACACCTCTACTGCAGCCCAAAGAAGACCCAACTATTTTGCCGTCGGATCAAATTCTTGGGCCATTGGATTTCGGCAGATGGAATCAGTGCCGACGATGAAAAGACTGCTCAGATTCGTGATTCTCCCTCCCCAAAAGAGGTGAAAACGTTCCTGGGAACCGTCCAATGGATGAAGAAATTCATCTGGGGGCTCCAAAAGTATGTGGGAACTCTTACACCCCTCACCAGTTCAAAACTCAATCCAAAATCATTCAAATGAGGCCAAGCTGAAGAAGAGGCGTTCAAAAACATCAAGCGCATTATGACCTCTCTTCCGTGCCTGAAAAACATTGACTACAACTCTACGGACCCGCTCTGGCTTTTTACCAATGCCAGCGGATCAGGACTTGGCACAGCCTTGTTCCAAGGCAAGGAGTGGAAATTTGCTTCACCAGTCACTTACAAATCCCACCAAATGACTCCGGCCAAACACAATTATCCGGTACACGAGCAAGAGTTACTGGCGGTTGTACACGCGCTACATAAGTGGAAAATGTTGCTGCTTGGGATGAAAGTGAATGTCATGACTGACCATCACTTGCTCACATAACTTTTGAAACAGAGGAATCTGAGTAGACGCCAGACACGCTGGACAGAATTACTGGCCGACTTTGACTTGCACTTTGAATACATCCGGGGGGAGGACAATTCTGTGGCCGACACCCTGTCTCGAAAAGAGACACCAGAAGATTCAGTGGTTTTTGACAGAGGCAATGTGGCTTGTGTTCCAGCACTGATGGAACTGGGTCTGGTTTTATCTGATTCACTCAAACAAAAGATCCTCACAAGGTACAACACCAACCCTTTTTGCCAGTCCTTGAAGAAAGTGTCCCCTCTTAGAGCGGACTGCACCATTACCGACGTCTACATCTTCATCAAAGGGCATCTTGTCATACCCCACAACATTGTACTTCAGACAGAGCTTATTCGTGAAGCACATTCAAGACTGGGCCATCTAGGCTACTTGAAGACCATCACAGAATTGTGTTGCGAATTCTTCTGGCCACATATGGCCAGAGATGTCGAACGCTTAGTGAAAACCTGTGCAACTTGTCAACGGACAAAGGCACCAACCTCAGCCCCGACAGGGAAGATGTTGACCCCCCCATTCCCAAGAACACCACTAAGGGACTTAGCAACTGACTTCGTAGGACCCCTGAAATCCACGGGTAACTACGACACGATCCTCACAATCACTTGCCACCTTTCTGGCTTCACTCGCATTATTCCAGCTCTACAGAAGGACACCTCCGGAAAAACCACCACCAGATTCTTCTCAGGATGGCTCGCCAAATTTGGAGCACCAAGCTCAATCATCAGTGACCGTGACAAAGCGTGGACTTCCCGCTTCTGGCAAGCACTGATGGGGAAACTAAATGTGAACTTTCACATGACGACTGCCTTCCACCCCCAGGGAGACGGCCATAGCAAATGTACCAAAAAGACAATCGGTCAAATTCTCTGCTCCTTCACAGCCAAACTCCAGACCCGTTGGTTAGAAGCATTATCATCAGTAGAGTACACCATCAATTCGGTGATCAACATCGCAACAGGCTTCACTCCATTTGATCTTGTCTTTGGGAACAAGCCTCACCTTTTCCCTTCTGCTGGGGGGGTTGACAATCCACCCCCCTCCCTCAACAACTGGCTCCAACAACGAGAAGGGGCTTGGAGTGAAGCTCAAGACATACTGTGGTCCAGTCGTGTCAAACAAGCAATCCAGCACAATAAGCGCCGCCAAGACCAACCCCCGCTGACTGAGGGTTCGTGGGTCCTGTTAGACTCTGCAGACTGGCGAGGCCAACAAACTCAAAGAGCAATTTGAAGGCCCATACCAGATCCAGCGGGTATTCAACTAAGGTCAAAGTATCCAACAGACACTCCCAGATGGAGATCGCCGACACCCAACTTTCCACATATCTAAACTGAAAGCTTTTCAACAGACTGGGGATTTAGTGTGCATGGAAGGAACCAAAGTAAGTTCCTCCCAATAGTGCACCTCCGAGGGTTACTACACTTCCCCCTTGTTGTTTTAAAACATGACCTTGGCCACGCCGTGAGCACACCACCATCTTCTGGTCCATCTCGGATTTTTTTTACAGACTCCCAGTCGATGCATGGACCCCGACTGGTGGACAACTTCCCCTTCCCTTTTCTGTTTCATCCTTCCTTCCTTTTTTTCTTTCTCTTCTCTTCCTTTTCCTTTTTCCTTTTCTCTTCCTCTCCTTTCACCTTTTTCTCTTCTCTTCCTTGGCTCTGCTGTTCTTGTTCCCTACGCTCATCAACAACATCCAACTCAGTTGTTGCCCTCCGAACATACGATCTCCTCCTATCATCTTATAGTGGGGGAGACTGTGAAACCCAACTTTCACAAATTGAATTCAGATTACATAATCATTACTATTTAATCTCCCTTCCTCCGGCCCCTTCCTAGCTCGGTAGAGATACTAACTTCCATCCTATCAAGCTAGGTAAGCCTCCAGTTCCTTATCATCTCTTCTCTTTCCTTTTTTATTTTGTCATGTTCTTTTTCTTCTCATAGTCTTCAAACTTGTATAGAGAGATACTAACTTCCATCCTATTGAGCTAGTCTTTTGCAATCCAGAACAAACATTGGTTCTAGAAATCTCTCCCTCAGACACTAGTCTGTTGTATCCGCTTCCGCTACGTGATCCGTCAGTGAAGAACTATTCCAGTTCTTACAACAATGGGGCTGCATCCGTCTAGAAGTTGATGATGAGCTTTACTTTTTGCAGAGTAGATTGTGGTGATTGTGGCTTGAATGGTTTCGTCAGGATGAGTCTTTTTGAGTGCTTCACGGATTGCCTGGGGCTTTAGTCCAGCTTCGCCAAAGTTCTTCATATCTTCAAAGAGAGATTTTGAGAGTTTACGATTGGCGGTGTGCGCAGCGGGGTTTTGGGAAGGGGGATGATTGGGATTGGGATTGGAGACAGAGAACTTCCAGTGATTGAGCTGAAGCGGCAAAAGGAAAATTGATCAACTGAGAGACTGTTGGAGCTGGTCTCGTGTCTCCTTTATGTTTGTTTTGTGCTGGGGTTCCCCCTCTAGAAAAAGCAGAAAAAAAAGTGGAAAATCAGTGAAAAGGTACAAAAAAAGCGGTAAAAGAGAGGGAGAAGAGTGATGAAAAGAAGATAAAAAAGGGTGAAGAGCGTGATGAGAGGAAGATTGGGAGGAATTGATGAGGAGAAGAAAAAAGGGGTGCTCACCTTATGTGTTGCAAAAAAAAAAAAAAAAAGTGGAAAATCAGTTAAAAGCTTCAAAAAAATGGACAATAGGTGGTGAGAAGAAGATAAAAAAGGGTGTTGAGGGTGATGAGAGGAAGATGGGGAGGAATTGATGAGGAGAAGAGGAAAAAAGTGATCACCTGAGATGTTGCAAAGCAAAAAAAAAAAAAGCAGAAAATCAGTAAGATCAACATAATAATGAGGAAATAATTTGAGAAGAAGATTGAACTTACCTGTCACATTTAAAATGAATACTCTTTCCGGCAACTTTCCTCTTCATCAAAATGGCATAGCCATGTAGCTGAGCAAATTCTTTGATTGAAGTCTTCAGAAGTTCAGTATCCTTGTATATTCCAGGCGGTGGGGCTGGGATTATTCCTTCTTCATCTTCTTTTTTCTCATCTTCATTTTTTTCTTCTTCTATTTCTTTCTCATTTTGTTGTTGTTCTTTTTCATTTTCTTGTTGTTCTTGTTGATCTTCTTTTTCTTTCTCATCTAGTAGTTGGAGGCACTTCTCTATTATCTCATTTTGTTCTTTTTCATTTTTTTCATTTTCATTTTTCGGATTTTTTTCAATTTTTTTGTTTTGAGGTTATACTGGAAGGGCTGGGGAAGATTGGGATTGCATTTTGGGTTTGTGAGGGGGTTGGTTGGTTGGAAGTGGGTAGTTGAGCGGACACATGACTCGCAAACTCCGAACTGGGTTTGGAGTTTGTGAATTGACACCCCTGTGGGTGTTGTGTTTTACAGTTCCAACTCCCACGGGGATGATTCAAATTATTAAAAAAAAATTTCAAGGTTTTGTAGGGACGACTCCCAGGCCTGCAGCCAGAATTTTACTGACGACTCCCAAAATTGATGTCGACCCGGTCGTGGGAGTTGTTGGTCGAAAATTTGGGAGTCGTTTTTCGAATCCCCTAAAAGAATGGAAAGGAATGGGATTTTAAGGAGAATTAAATGTGGAATGAGAGAGTAGAAAGAAGAGGAAGACAAAGGATGAGTGGAAAAAGAATGATTCAGAGATGAGGCATGAGAGTGGTGATACAATAATATGGAATATGAAATCAATCACTGATTATTAAGGTTTGATGCATGAGAATAATGATGAGCATGTGAATGAAAGTAAAAGAAAGTGAAAGA
Source organism: Puccinia horiana (assembly GCA_001624995.1). Taxonomy (NCBI): domain Eukaryota; kingdom Fungi; phylum Basidiomycota; class Pucciniomycetes; order Pucciniales; family Pucciniaceae; genus Puccinia; species Puccinia horiana. The sequence continues at coordinate 746,891 of LWDY01000027.1, read as the reverse complement.
TAAAGAGGAGATGAGGAAGATAAGAATAAGAAGAAGAAAAATTCCAACACACTTGCCAATGAGTTTTGGTTTATATTTGTGAAATTGGGCTCTTAACCCCCAAATTTCATTGGGTTTGGTGTGGGCTTAAAATTTCCATAGGACTGTTTGCTTTGTCATTTATAGAGATTCATGGTTTATTATTAGTAGGAAAAAGTTAATTAATGAAAAACAACTGCTTGGTCGTCTACTTGGTGAGTTTAGGATCAGACAATTGAGTGGAAAAATTACATTAGGTTGGAAGTAGCAGTATGAAATACATTCACTAAGGATAACATGAAGGATACTATGTCGAAATATTATTAGGAGACATAAAACACCAAAAATGTAAATAGGAGAGATAAAAAACTATGTAGCTTCCTGATTTTGGCATTTCAGACCATGGGAGATTTGTCGGCAGAATCAACAATGCACCACTGAGAAGAGGAAGATGGTCAGCAAGAGTCAACGGCAAATAGAGAACAAAATATAAATGATGCTCACGTCTGACAGATCAACTGGGGGAAGGCCCACTGCTGAAATTAGCTCAAAAAGGCGCTCGGGGGCAGGAGAAGATGATTCGAACAGATTTTGCAAATCTAGTAGAGGAGTCATTGAATCCGAGGCCTTGGGAGCGTCTGCAGTCTTTCCTATGGGGCGATTGACGTCTTTGTGCATAATGTCGAAGTAAGTAATTCCTAGAAGGGTGTCAAAACCTGTGCAAAGTGGTAGTTGCATCAATATTGGTGAATACATAAGAGATTTATGCTTGATAACTCACGATGACCTGTAGCACGGGTGGACACCTTGGATGACTGAGTAGATTTGCTTGAGTTCTTTTGGAAAAGCATATTTGCAACTGTGTAGGTGGATTGATGGATAAGCTGAGATGAGTTTAGACTGGCTGGATTTCTGGAAGGAATTGAGTGATATGTAGGAGTAACTGTCTGAATGAGAGGTAATGATGGGGATTACTCCAAACACTGCCGGAGGTAGCTGGTTTTATACCCACTGAGACGGCCCTTACTCAGCCCATCGATTGTCGACAGGCTTGACAAAATGGCCTGTACCAGTCAAAAAAATCAGCTTATTGACCAGCCATCTCCCCCGTCAAGCCAGCCTCCTACAGCCAAACCTGCGTCTTTTGGCTGAAAACACGCATGACCAGTTAGTCCTTTGGGCAAGCCAATTGTATTAGGGACTACCAACAAGTTGCACTAGGGTCTAAGAAAGACCAGCCAAGTTCCACGCCTTGACTGGTCGTTGTTCACCAGCCAACATTCCAAATTTGTGTCTAAACTTGTCTTGGGCCAAATATTGGAACTTCCAATTGGCCCGAGATGGATCTGAACTTTGAAGTAAATGCCTGACACCTACTCACCCCCATAAATGCTTTTTCATTAGGTTGCAAATGATTTTTCACTTAAAAAAGGTGTTCATGATCGCTTTTTCACATATAAATGAGTCACAAATGCTTTTTCACATTCAAAATCCTGGCAGGAAGCTGTCGCAAATCATGAAGCTTTGTGCTGGAATGTTCTCAAACTGTGCTTTTATGTTGGATACTTAACAAATTGATCTTTCAATTTTGAATACATATTACCATAAGGCGGCAATTATAGATATATTTTTTTGAAAGTTTTTTGGATCAGATTTGGATTTTTTTTGAATCAAAAAAACAAGCATATTTTAGCAGAAAGCGGAAGTCAAAAAGAATTCAAAATATTTCCAACATTTTGCTGGAATTATAAACAATCATTTCAAAATTTACACCTTTAAAAAACCCAAACCCGGTGTTCATTCAAATCCTCAACCCAGAAAGCTCAAAAACAATCTGCCTTGGAAAAAATCACTGTTCCTGTCAAATGATTTCTCCACACCTTTTATCTCTTACTTGGCTCTCTAGCATCACCTCATGACAGAACTCAAATACTGTCAGCTTGCTACTAATCCAGAGACAACCTGACTAAGTAGACACAATTATAAATAAGGCCCTGTTTGGATGTGAAATATTACATGTGTAATATTGAGGAATGTGTAATATTGAGGAATGTGTAATATTGAGGACTCGTGCAACATCTGAGCCAATTTTGGTGGACTTGTGCAACATCTGGTCCAATTTTGGTGGACTTGAGCAGGTGTCATGTAGAATGTCAGGTGAAAAGCATAATATTATGGCTGAAAGACAAACAATAAAAAGAGACATTATTACAAAAGCAAACAATAAAAAGAGACATTATTACAAAAGCAAACAATAAAAAGAGACATTACATAGAAATAGACCCTCAAAGTGAGAAAACTTATTTTTACTCATGTGCTATTGAAAGTAGCTGTCACAATAAAAATAGGGACCAGCCCTGTTTTTTCTAAAAGAACACCCCAAAAGGCATGCTTTGGAAATTGGTGTGCACACCCCATTTGGGGGCCTGCAAGGCTTGGAGGCCCAATATTGGCCTTCTTGCTTGTGCACGCCTCAGGCAGAGGCGTGCATTCTGCAAGAAGGACCTAAGCTGACAGAAGTGGCTTAATGACTGGCCACTGGGTCCTAGAAGCTGCTTTGGGGGATGCACAACTTGATTTGTGGGGTGCATCCCCCAAAGACGCCTTGGCTTGTCAAAGCCAAGGCATAGAGAGCACTCTCTTCTTCCTTCATTCCAAGACCTATCTCTGCTCCCTTTCTTACAACATCAATTGTTCTTGGAGGGAAGAGAGGAGAGAGTGTATCTCTCCTCTCTTCCCTCCAAGACCATTGGTCTTGGAACTTGAAGGAAGGGAGATACACTCTATCCTCCCTTCTGTTGGTGGTGTGTTACCCTGGAGGTTGTTAGAATTCTATTATCTTCAGCTCTCTGTTTTTATCTTTACTTATTATGAGCATATAGGTTTCATAATATGTTTATAGATTTCTAGTCTATATCAGAATAGCCTTGTACCAATTTTCTTACTTTTGTAACATATTCTTCTTATTATTTGTAGTTGAAGTTGGTAGATCCAGAAATAGAAACTTATCAAGTCTTTCCCTCTTTTGACTCTTTAATCATTCTTTAACTCATCAATCAACAGAGGTAACTAGACTGCAATTATTTGAATTTTACTGTTATTGAACAGTGGCTTGAAATCCATATATGGGTTCCAATTAGATTCAACGAGTTCACTCCCAGCCACTCATAAACTTTGAGAATTTCAGGCTTGAGGATACAAACAGTGATGCTTCCAAGACAATCGGGCCTGGAATGAGGGAAGTTACACTCTCCCTTCCTTTCTGTCAGTGGTGGGCAACCCCTGAGGTGACTCGAATCCAATTTTTGGAAGTTTACTGATAATGACCAGGGGCTAGCAAACTGTAGATGTGTTCACTAACAGCCACTGTGGAACTACTCTTTGGAGAATACAGCTTGAGAGAGATAGGTGCTCAAAGGGATTCCTCTCTGTTAATAGCTGGGAGAGTAAGGTAAAACAAGAATAAGGATATGGACTCTTAAAGAAAAGATGTGGCTAATGGAGATTTCTAGATATAAGGAGGATATGGAAAAAACCTAGACTGGCTACTGGTGTGATCAAAGGGTAATCAGGTGAAAAAGCAGACTGGTTACTGGTGTAATCAAAAGTTACTGATAATTCTACTAACTATAATTCTAAAAATGGTGACCAAGGCTAATCAATGCTACTGAATGATTCTAGATGATAAGGTGAGAACCAAATGAAGATAGAATACAAAGCTGATTAAATAGTGAAATCTGTCAGAATTCTAGTCTAAATCTTTCTCCTCCTCTTTCTCTCTCATCAATCACAAATTGTGATGCTTTCACTCTTCCATCATTGTTTTTATGATGCTTATTTCCATATCCATTACTAGTAGTAATGCCATCTACTTCCATTGATTAATCTGATCAATGCCATCTCTCTCAATCCATATGTTAATCTTTTATGAGCATATTTTTAGGGGCCGGCTAAATGCACACCCCATATTTGCTAAAAGGACGCCTTGGGTGAGGAGTCCTTACCAATGCACGCCACGTTTGGGGTGTCCATTGGGCATGGAGGCCCTAAATGTCACGTACCGGCCTTCCACGTCCCCAATGGGACGTGCAAGGCTGGGCACGCCCCATGAGTGGGGTGTGCACAGCCATGCACGCCCTGGAGGAAGTTTTCCTCCTAGATCGAGTTGGCACACCCTCGATCCGTGGCATGCATGCCAATGCACACCAAAGGTCATCCACGTCCGCCTTGGAGGACTTGGACGGGGGTAGCATCCCAAGCTGAGGGCGTGCGGGATGATGCAGGCCCCTCATCCCTCCAAGACAAGTCAGTCTTGGAGGGAATGGGAGAGAGAACACTCTCCCCCCTTCCCTCCAAGACCAGTTGGTCTTGGTGAAAAGGTAGGAGACGGTGCACACTCTCCTTCCTTCCTTCCAAGACCGATAGGTCCTGGAAGGAAGGAAGGAGAAATACAATCTCTCGTCCCTTCCCTCCAAGACAAATTGGTCTTGGAGGAAAGGGAGGAGACAGTGAACTCTCTCCTTCCTTCCTTCCAAGACCGATCGGTCTTGGAAGTAAGGAAGGAGAGAGTGCTCTCTCCTATTCCCTCCAAGACCGAAGGCGGACTTGAACTAGCCGAGGTGTCCTTGGGGGATGCACACCTAAAATCAAGGTGTGAATCCACCAAGCAGGACCCAGTGGCCCCTCGGGTCCTGTCTGGGGTGTGCACGCCTTGGTCGAAGGTGTGCATCCATGAGGACACCATAATCGGGGCTTGCGAGCCTCGCACACCCCCAAATGGGGTGTGCACGCCAAAGCACGCCTTTTGGGGCATCCTTTTAGCAAAAGGATGGTGTGCATTTAGCCGGCCCCTATTCTTATACTTGTTTTTTAGCTCAACCACAGTCTGAACATCTTGTAGTAGTATACTTAAACTGGTTTTTGTGCCAGTAGTAATTCAGCATCAAGTTTGAGACCTATTTTCCTTGAGTCACATCCATCTAGCTCCTTGGTCTGGTCACCCTCAATTTCCGTCAGAACCAGTCTCAAATAAAACTCTTCTCAAAATCCAGGACCAATGGGCAGAAGCCAACATGTGGGCAGAAGAAGTATGAAACCAAGCAGAATGAAACAAGGCTGAAAAATTATGATCAAGTTGTGGGCATGGAACATCATGGAACAAAATGGTAAGAGTTAAAAATCTCATAAGGTGTCTGGATTGTGGTTGGGGGTAGTACAGTAGTTGTTAAAAGTTGTGTATTGTGGCTTTATGAGTTGTTTCATCTGGGTATTGTGGAGGGTAACAGAGGTGGCACGAGAACTAAGAGAGATCACAAGATGTCATGGACATGGTCCAACACATTGAGTCAATGTTTAATAATCATTCAGTGAGAAAGTATAACAGTGAGGAGAACAACTAGACTGTATACATGTATAATATAGGCTAAGTTGTGGGTGTATAGATTAGAAGCATACTACATAGAGAAAAGCTAATACACTATCTCAACAGGTTTGAGCTTATAGAGAGAGAGAAGGAATATGCACAAGTGAAAATCCTCATCCAGGTGAAATTGGTTTGACTTGTGGGTGAGTTCCTTTGAGTATTGGCTTGTAAAATATCTGTGAATTGAGTATTCTTGAACTTTGAGTGAGATCTGGGCCTGTCTTCCTTGTGATTTCCTTGTGATTTTTCCTGTCCTGTAATCCTGCTTCCTTCAGGTTTGGCTTACCACACCGCTGAAAACTTTTGAGAAGTTCAGGCTTCAGGATCCAAACAGTGATTTGTTTATTTGAGAAAGTCGACTGTCTAGCAAGCTTAAAGTAGTGATGTGTTGATGTATCTTCAAGCTTAAGAGGAGTGGGTAGATAAAATGAGGTTTTTATTATCTTCCAGCCTTTTTGAGGCCAGGGTGTGTAGCAATAGCACAAAACCCGCTAACAGCCAACAGAAAATCCGTTAGCTGTTAGCAGAATTATGCCTTGCTACGCTAAGCAACCACTACTGTCAGCCGGCGTCTCTTCTGTGATGTCCGGTTGATTGTTTTAGTAACTTCTTTTCAGAAGGAAAGAACCATGCCTTGACGCTATTCAGCAGAGGGGCTGGCACATTGACTCTAATGAGTCAAGTGACTATAGATCCCGGAGGATAGAAGCCTGCTCTTTGTCTTATACAGACGGTGGAACCTGTCAAGAGATAAACTCTTTAGCTAATGAAAGGAATTTGAGTCGAATTAGGTGGTCAATTCAGAGGAAAAGGAATGGGAAAGGATGAGGGAGATGAGAGCGCGAGTCGAGTAAAAGTTTTGTTAGGATGAGAGTATCAGATGGGAAGGAAGAATAAGGTTAGTTGATGTTCTATTTGGAAAACCCAGTTACCTTTTAGTAGATTGAACTAATAGAGCAAGTAAGTTTGTCAGATTGTATGCTAGATTAATCACGGGTGTCGGCAAGGATCTTGAAATGGTCCTCTCCTTTTATCCTAGTTGTAAAAAGACTTGAGGTCTCATCCGGTGAGGAGAGACAATTCACTTGTGAAATCACGATTTCACGTGAAAATCAAGATTAAAGCTTATAAATGGAAGATCATTTACCCAATAGGCTATTTAGCCTATTGGGTAGATAGTTAAAACTTTAATCTTCAGTTATCAATCACACTTATGTGTGAAATATATACTGAAGATTAATTAAAAATAAAAAGTAATAATTTAAATAAATAATTTGATAAGAAGAGGAATTGAACTCTTTTCTGCTAGACATGTGCATACATGGTCTGTTTGGTGAATTACCAACTATCCTAATTTTTGTTTTCATCATGCAGTCATATGGGTTATCTTGTAGGTAAGCCTAGTGGCTGACAACTACTGTTAGCGTAGCGGGCCCACCGTTGGTTGTAAGATAAAGAAGAGTTTTTGTTTCTGATAAGGATTAGTTATAAAGTATGAAAGGGTAAGATACAATTATAAAACCTCAATCTTGAGTGACTTTAATGTATAGGAGTGACCAGTAATATATTTTGGCAAGTGCTAAGAATTCTGAGTATGTAGCTCTCTACAAGAAAAAGTGGTTCAACTGGATGCAGTTGACATGCAATATTACAAACAGGCCTTTGCCCATGAAGAGACATAAAACATACTAATACAGGCTAAAAAGGGGATTCAGGATATTGAAATGTAAACATGTTGTGATATTGAAATACAGGCCTAATCAATCACAATGGTGCCAATGTGTGAAACCCAGGTTTCACAGACTAATCAACATTCACTTACATCATCAACCCACCTATAACTTCCCGGCTCCCCTGCACCCTCCTAGCTCAGTAGAGATTTACTTTACTTCATTCTACTGAGCTAGGTGAGTTCATCCTTTTCATTCATTTCTCTATTTCTTTCTATTTTCCTTTTCTCTTCTCATTTTCCTTTATCTGATACATTGTACTGAGAGATTTCCTTTACTTCATTCTACTGAGCTAGAAACAACAGACACACCTTGGTTCTAGAATCTCTCACCAAGGCCTCATTGCCTGTGTCTGTTCCCCCTTTCCAATAAGACAGTGAAGAGCACTTCCAGCTCTTGCACAAGGCATGCAGGAAAACATAGATAAACTATACTTAAAATGGTGTCACCCCCTGAGTGTTTCATCCAAACAAGAAGTGTTGTTATAATAAGCACTAATCTAGCCTGTATGAGATGAGATAAGAGTATGCATAAAAGGCTGTCTTGTTGGGTTGAGTATATTTGTATGGATGTGCAGGTGATTGAGTCAATTAATTAATGTGTTATGTAATGGTTTTATTGTTGAGTACTGAGAGTTGACCAAGTGGTTGATTGATCATGGTTTCTGATCAAGTGGCATGATTAAATCCTCAAGTCCACATCTTTGAGCAAAAGAAAAAACTTGGTGCAGCTAGTTTGTAGAATCCTTTTTTTCCAGTTTTTTTGTTGCTCAACACTTTGAACATACCAATAAGCAATCTGTGAGCCTGGGTCTCTTTAGTGACAACAGGAAACAATGGTATTTTTGCTCTCACAGTTGTATTTATAGGATAGAGGGAGAAAGAAAACAACAAGAGGAGAGATAGAGAAATACTAAGGAAAATAGAGAAAAGGAGGAAGAGATAAGATGGTAAGAAGATAATTAAGCAGTCTTATTGCCTCCTTGGTAGCTGCTTTGTGGAGGTTACTTGACGCAGCGGAGATTACTTGACGCCTCTCTCTCAAAAGAAACTGAAAAAGGATGGTCTAGTAAGAACTAGCCACTTCTGCTTTTTAGACAAATGCGTCAAGGATACGCAGCAGGAGAACCAGAATAGGAGCTGTAAAGAACCAGCGGTGGATTTATGTTGAAGAAAGGAAAGGAGGAGACTGGGATTGTTTGGAAGCAATGAAAATGAGTTAACAGGGCAGGACTTAATCACTTATAAAGTGAGAAGGTTTTGACCAATTGGGTTCCTATATGAGGAAAACCACGTGCTACAAAGGTTGTGATCCTAAGAAGGGTATTTTCAAGGTTCTGAGTCGAAGTCTAAGGATTGTAGCCCCATCACAGAGACTAGAGCAACTTTGAGAATTTTCCTATATGATTAAAACAGGTTTCTGACCAATGTGGTTTGGATTAAAGTCAAAGTTGCATATATTCAATGTTCAAGCTTTCAACTTGAATGTCAATTAATTCTAACTTAATCATTGTATTTGGACAGTTGGAATACAACTCAACTCAACTCAGTTATATACAATAAAGAAGGATAAGAAGTGAGATAAAATAATATTGTAATTCAGAGATAAAGAAACATATTATTAACAGAGAAATCAATTGAAGCCTTTTGGGCAATAAGTATTGTCTCTAAGGCTGACACAATCCTAATGTACCATTTTTTTTTGGGGGGGGGGGGGGGGATAGTAGATCCTAATCATAAATACTGAGTGATGTTTGTGCACCAGCAACAGATGATGATTTGATTGAAAAAAAACAGCTTCAGAAGCTCTAAAAAAACCTATCATCAATTTATTTTATGTAATAGATAAACAATCTTTCTTATAACCAAATTTAATTTCAGAGTTTCCCAATTATCTAAAATTATCTAATTTTTTTCCACATACTTAGGCACCAATTATAAACCATTTGTGAAACACTTTTGAGATTGATTTCGAGTTTTACTCAAAATCTAATTTTTTTTTGTTTTTGAAATCCGAAATCCTCTCAAACCACCCCCAAGGGTTGGTTTGAAAATGTTTTTTATTTTATTTTACAATTAACTCAGCCATTACAGGCACTACCAGCGCCCCAACACCGTTTGGGAGCTGTATAGTTGAGTCTCTTACTTTGTATTGTTGAGTCGCTTACTGTGGCAGGTACAGCCTTCCCAACAGACTGTCTGGCCAGGTCTGGGTGGTCCTGTTTGTCCAAAACCGCTATGAACCACCCAACCGGCATGAACAATGGTCTGGCTAACTACGAGGGCAACTTCCAATCCGCCCACAACTATAGTCAGTACTCACAGCCCAACGGTTATCCCTGGCCTGAGCCCGGCCATCGCGGTCTACGTATATCCCACCATGACCCCAATGCCCCGCAATTGAATCCACATAATTTCAACCCAAGCCATCCGCCGCAGTCCGGACATCATACCCATCAATCATCACACAAAAACCCCAATGGCCCACAGTTGATGCTAAATCATGGCAACCCGAACCACCCAATGAATGATCATAGCCAGCAGTCTTTCTACCCCCAGGAATGGCCAAGCCCATTCGCCGGGCCAGGTAACTACACGAATTCTATTAATCCTTTTCCTACCCCAGGTGTCAACAGCAAACCTCGACTCAATGGCCCTATCCCTGTGAACCATTCCCAATTGAACGTCCCTATCCCCGCACCAATAGCTGCACCCCTTGGTAGGAAATGCAGGAGGACTCCTCAAGAATTACAAGAGGCCAGGGCCATCATGGCTGCCAAGAAACTCAAGAAGGTGGCCAATAAAGTGGCCAAAGGAGCAGCCAAAGCTGCCAAGGAACTGATGAAGGTGGCCGAGGCATTGTCAGCTCAAACCCGTTTCACGTGGACTGAGGCGGTGACCCTCCAACTCCTCGGTTTCATCCGGATGCTCAAAGAGGAACACAACGAGCTCACCAAGCAGCCAGGTTTCACTCCCTTCAAGAAGTACTTCACATCTAATAACAACTGCAAGGACACATTCCCCTTGCTCAAAACACTAGAGAACAAGACCCTCCTCAGACGCTATTGGGCGCTGATGAACACATTTTGGGTGAGTTTCCCTTGCTTCTCCCAATTCCTGGTATGTATACAAGGCTGATGAAGGCCTTTTGCTCTCTCTTGGCTGATCTGAAGCAAATCAGGAATTTTATGGCTTGCTCAGGGGAAGTGGGCGTAATGGTGGGGCTGCTTAAGTTTGGGATGAGTGAGGAGGTAGGTTGTGACATTTTTGTTCAACTTATAGCAATTAGGGGTCTCGGACTGACTGAAAGACCAACCCATGTGTGACAGGTGTGGGAGACTCTCTTAGAGATGAATGGGGACAATCCAGCCGCACGTGCTGCCTGCAAAGAGGAGATCCTGGCTGACTCTGACGACCTAATGCTGGTGGGAAACAATCTTAATGCTGGCGGGAAACAATCTTCCAGGGGAATATGGGGAATATTCAATGGGCAATAACATGCACTTGCTCATGCATAAGGCAAGTGAGCAATCAGCCTTGTGGATGCGGGAGGAGCAACAATGGGCCGATGAGACAAGGGTGGAGGAACAACACCATTCCAAGGCCAAAGCAAAGATACAGGAGACGAATTGCCTGGATCAGATAAAGCTAGCAAAATTGGAGCAGGAGTACGCCCGCATGCAGATCAAGTTTGACCGCAATGCAATGGAACTACGGGCCACCAAGCGTGCAGAAGATAGGAAGGCAGAGCATGGGGAGGCCCTGCAGCTGCGAAACAATGGAAAAAAAAAAACGGTATGAAGACAATTGGGCCGCGCAGGAGAAGTCCCACCAGGTATTTGAGATCGCCATGTTGGCTGTGATGGCCAACCTCAGGAAGGGCGGGCCGGTGTTGCCCCAGAAAAAGGGGACCATGGCCCCTCAGCGGTTCAGTGGCTTTCACTTGCTCCATCTCTATCTCGGATGTTTTCCTCTATTAGATCTTTTGCATTCTTTTTTCTATTTTGTTCCTCTGTTACTGTGATGCACGCATGCTATCGCATGATCCGGACCACATTTCAGAAACTCAACTCGGGGTGGAGGGTTTTGGCCAAGTGCCTTTTACCCACACTAATCCTGCAGATTCAGATTGTTGAGATTAGGTAAACTAAAGTTGAATTGATTAGACAGGGAAACAAAGAAACAAAATAAAGGAAACAGAAAAGAAAAGAGAAATACCTAAAGGACCAAGTTGGTATGCTGGACAACAAGGACAATGAGGATAAACAAACAAACAATAACCACCACACTACACTGAGACTGAGACTAAAGGAAAACAAAGAAATAATACCAGAGCTCAAGTGACTGGGTTCTGGTTGATCTCAAAGGTTGAGCTTGAAGGATGAAGAGTTGAGTTGTGAGCTGAACTAGTCCGGATGATTTGGTTCCAGGTCGAGATGAGGAAAGTTTGCCAGGGGCAACGTGTCCTGAACTAGAGTTGGCAACTGCCGGGGAGCAAACTTAACTAAGTCTCTGTGGAGAATCCTCCCTCTGAAGGAGGGAATTACACGGAAAAAAAGATTTTTAGCATGAGCGGTATTGCAAATTGAAAAATGTTTTATTTTCAGTCATATCTTCTACAGTATTGATCCGTTTTTTATGTTACAACCTCACCTGAGAGGCCAAGAAGCAGCGCTACATCTCCATGGTTGTTGTTTTTTCTCCTTGCTGGTCTATCACCCTCAAAAACTCCTGAAAATGCAATCCATCCAAATCCCCCTAAGCTCAACGAAATGATGGTTTGGCACCTGTCTCCTTAAGTTTGTTATATGTTCCCACCTGAGTTGAGCCCTGTGTTAAGTCTCCCACTTCATATGTTTAACAGATACAAATGTCGCTCTCGGTGAAATCAAAATAAAGAAGATAGGCTGACCGCAACACCAACACCAACGTGAATTTTGACCATATTAACAACCATTAGATTGTTTGGCCAATTGGATGGTATACCCAGGGCAGATAGAGAATTCCACACGCCAAGGTCAAACAAATTGGTGGTTCAATATCGCTGCTTTATATCTCTGAAGAGTGAGATCATTGGGATCAACGGTCACTAAAGATCGGGATCGAGCATGTGGATGTAACCCCATGTGCTGTGGGAGGCTCTGTTTGTATTCTTGATTGATTTGTCAGCAAAAAAAAATGACACATCTGTCTTTTTGTTTGACAAAGGCAGATGTGTCATTTTAAGTGCCTCTTCTTCAAAAGGTCCAAATCAAACAGACAAAATTGAGCGGCCCATTTCATGGGGAAGGATGGGAGTTATGGCGCACAAATTATAACAGATTGAAGGGATTAAGCAGGGCTTCACCCCTATTCAGACAGTTTGTCTTAATCTTTTGAATTGCAGGAGTTATTAAAAAAAAAAAAAAAAAAAAACAGGCAAAATGTCAGATACTGGTCAAGCGTGATTTCCTTTTTGCGCATAAGTCCCTCCTTCGGAGGGCAGCTTTGCAGCGGAGACTTAGTTAAGTTCGGCCAAGGTGAGACTGCGAGTAGTCAGGGAGCCGTGAGGATGACGCACTCTTGAATTCAATACACCCCCATGCTCATTGTCAGCCACTGAGGTTAACAGCAAATTGACCCACATGGCTGCAGCTTTGACAATCTCATTAGCTTAGTTAGTAATCCATCAGGCTTTGAAATTGGACCACCATAACTCAAGACTGTCTTGAGTTCAATCCCTAGTCTCACTAGAAATTACTAATTATCTTTTACAAAATTCACTATAATTAATATTTTAATTCCTGATAATAATCTACCTGTAGTATGATTATTATCAAGAAAATTATACTCAACTATTTATCCGATAGGCTAAATAGCTTATTGGGTAAATTCCTTTTGATTCACAAAAAGGTCCTTTAATGTGTACTTATTCTTTCCGTGATCTCCTGCACGGATGGAATTGTCTCACCCCAACAGGTGGGAACTAGTACTCAAATCACTAGCAACATTGGGTCAGCTACGCTACACGTATTGTTAGCTTTTTAAGCTACGCTAACACACCACTAATGTTAGCCGCACGATTCAGCCAACTAATGCTAACCTTTCTTCAAAAAAAAATTTGTTAGTTGGTAGCGTAGGGTTAGCTGGGGGCCAGGAAAAAAAACTAACACTGCATGAAATTTGTGTTAGCAGTGGAAAAAGCTACACTATACTTCTGAAAGTTTTTTGTCAGTTGGTAGCGTAGCATTAGCTGGGGAGAGGGAAAAATAACTAATACTACCAGAAATCTGTGTTAGCAATTTAGCATAGCTGGTGGTTGTGTACTAGCCCTTTCTCAGCATAGCTGTTACTAAGATAATGAAAAATAAAAACCAATTACATTTTAAGAAAAAAGTCTATGGTAGAAATGACAGTCTCAAAAGGCAAAATTAAAAACAGAATGAATTTTTCAAATAATTGATGTGTAAGTACTTTTTCTCAACAGTTCCAAAAAGAGATTTGTATGAAAATGATTGAAACTACCATGTCCAAGGGTATTGTTACTTAGCATAGTGGTTAGAGGGTGAGTAGTTGAAAGCAAAAAAATATATTGTTGAAACAGTGGTGTTGCTTGGATTTTTGACGCCTTCCTGTGTTCCTAGATTCAAAAATAAAAACTTTCTTTTTACTTTTGCTTGCATCTTTCATTCACCACTTTCTTTGCTAAATTTCTGTTACTGATTCAGCAGGTAGTCCACCATATGTTTTTCAAGGTCCAGAAATCAAACCATCCCGCAGTAACAGTAATTCATCAAGAAAGGGTTAAGTGAAGAACAAGCAAAGTTCAAAGGAAAAAGTACTGATTGTCAGGAAATCAGTAAATTGTAGATAACAGAGAGAAAAAAAAAAACTATACTGGTTGTTTTTGACAGCAACAGTGGTGTCAGAGACACTAAGTGCCTTTTGGTTAACTGAGCTGGAGTCTCCAAGTCACCAACATCTTTGAAGTATAGCAGGACCCAAAATTCACCTTGGCTGAGGTCAACTGTGGTCCAAATACTATCTTTGGCAGTTTTCAATAGATTTTCAAAAGCATGGGCTCATTGGAAAGGGAAAAAATCAAGGAAGAAAAATTTGGAATATGCATCCAAAGTTTTCCAGGGCATGGCCTTCAAAAAAATGGATCAAAATTGACATATCTTGGTGCAAAGTTTCAAAAATGCAGAATTTGAATCACTCTTTTTTCAGGCCTTGCTGTGGTGTATTTGAAATGAAAATAAAACCATTTTCTTCTTTGAACTCTTCCCTTTCCAATGAGTCTATCACTGTGTCAATATTCCAATGACAACTGAGAAGTCCAAAGGTTGAAAAATGATGAATTTTGAACACTCTTTTTGCAGGCCTTGCCATGTGACATTTTATATGAAAACTGTATCTTTTTTTTTTTTTGAAACTTTCTCTTTCCAATGAGGTCATTGCTCTGGCAACAAAATGAGAACTGATAAGTGCAAAGCTTCAAAAATCATGAAATGTGATCCCTTTTTTTGAAAGCCTTGCCGTGGGATATTTCACATGTTTTTTTTTTTCACTTTTTCCTTAATTTTTTCCCTTTCCAATGAGCCTGTCCCTTTGAAAATCCATTGCAAACTGCCAAAGATAGTATTTGGACCACAGTTGACCTCAGCCAAGGTGAATTTTGGGTCCTGTTATACTTAAAGGATGTTGGTGACTTGGAGACTCCAGTGGCTTTAGAGTCCCTTTTTGATCTCAGTTAACCAAAGAGAACTTAGTGTCTCTGAAACCACCATTGCTGTCCAAAACAACCAGTATAGTTTTTTTTCTCTCTTTTATCTACAATTTACTGATTTACTAACAATCAATACTTTTTCTTTTGAACTTTGCTTGTTCTTCACTTAACCATTTCTTGATGAACTACTGTTACTGCGGGATGGTTTGATTGCTGGACCTTGAAAACGTATGGTGGACTACCTGCCGAATCAGTAACAGAAATTTAGCCAAGAGAGTGGTGAATGAAAGATGCAAGCAAAAGTAAAAAGAAAACTTCTCTTTAATCTCATTTAGCAAATATCAGTAATATTGGTATAGCTGTTAAGCAACCACTGAAATTGGTGTCCTGGACCCCTAGGCCAGTGTAACATTTCAAGGACTCAGGCATGTATCAGTGGCTCTTAATTTATTTTTTTCTGAACTGTTAGTTGTGTTGTTGGTTGATTTGTTAGGTCACTTGTTAATTGTATGGTTAGTTGAAACTTTATTTATGTTAGCTGGGGTGTTATTTCATGTTAGTCTCAGACTAGCTATGGTAAATATTTGTTGAAAAAGCACTACACTAATCATTTGGGAAAATCCTGTTAGAGGGGCAATAGCTACGCTATAGATTTGGGAAAATCTTGTTAGCAGGGGAAAAGCTAAGCTACTTTTTAGTGTAGCATGTGAATAATCACTACTAACGCTACACAATTTCTTTGGAAAAAAATCCCCGCTACGCTACCTGTTAGCATAGCAGGATGGGATTTCAACTAACGCTAACCAATTCTTGGTGGAAAAAATACACCACTACTCTAACAGTTATTGGCCATGTAGTGTAGCAACCCACCATTGTAAGGACAGAGAACTCGCTTCATCCCTCCAAGACCTATTGGTCTTGGAGGATAAGAAGAGCCTTCTCTCTCCTTATCCCTCCAAGACCAATTGGTCCTGGAGGGATAAGGATCTTTCTCCTTATCCCTCCAAGACCGATTGGTCCTGGAGGGATGGGGAGAGAGTTCTCTCCTCTCATCCCTCCAAGACCAACCGGTCCTGGAGGGATGAGGAGCGATTTCTCTCACGTCCCTTCAGGTGTGCATCATTCCGCACGCCCCACAGCTTGGCGTGTTACCCCTGTCCACTTCCTCCAAGCCGGACAGGGACGACCCGTGGCATGCATGCCGATGCACGCCATGGACCGAGGGCATGCCCTTCAATCCGGCACCAAGTTGTCCCACCCTTTGGGTGTACATGGTCATGCACGTCCCATTGGGGGCATGGAGGGCCGGTATGCCCCATTTGGGGCCTCCATGGTCAATGGATTCCCAAAATGGGGTGTGCATGCCAAAGGACGCCTCACTGGAGGTGTCCTTTTAGCAAATCGGGGGCATGGTTTTAGCCGGCCCCAAAATATACACCCCAGTGGAAAGCAAATATGCTTCTCGAGTTTGGTGTGATAGTCGTTGAGAAATATAAATCCAGCCAATCTAGAAATCTCCCAGAAAGCCAGCCAACATGGTCATATCTTGGAAACACTCAATTACATATCCTTGAAACCCTCTCAAAAATGTGCTTCAATGGAACTGGTCGGATTAACTGGACAAATGTGGCACAAGTATTTTCTGACTGCTTCTCTGCCAAAAAGCTTGCCAAAGTGATGTGGGAGGACATTGTACTTATCACTGATCATGATTTATCTTCTGATGCCCAGCTTTTTTGGGCCAATGGGGAAAAGTGTAATAGTGTTATTGAAGAGTGAAGTTTAATATTTATTCTACCCATTTTTTTATCATGTCTTCTAGTTGCCCAGCAAGTTTTTTTGGTGCTTGGGGGATGAAGGCTTCATCCACCAAGCAGTGCTTGGGAGATGAAGGCTTCATCCACCAAGCAGTGCTTGGGAGATGAAGGCTTCATCCACCAAGCGGTGCTTGGGAGATGAAGGCTTCATCCACCAAGCAGTGCTTGGGGGATGAAGGCTTCATCCACCAAGCAGTGCTTGGGGGATGAAGGCTTCATCCACCAAGTGGTGCTTGGGGGATGAAGCCTTCCATCCCCCAAGAGCCGCTTGGTGGATGAAGCCTTCATCCCCCAAGAACCGCTTGGTGGATGAAGCCTTCATCCCCCAATAACCGCTTGGTGGATGAATCCTTCATCTCCCAATAATCTCTTGGTGGATGAAGCCTTCATCCCCCAAGAACCACTTGGTGGATGAAGGCTTCATCCCCCAAGAAACACTTGGTGGATGAAGGCTTCATCCCCCAAGAAACACTTGGTGGATGAAGGTTTCATCCCCCAAGAAACACTTGGTGGATGAAGGCTTCATCGACTCTGTTTTCTTGGCAAGGACTTTATCCCCAAGTGTTGCTTGAGATACAAAGGTGTTAAGGTGTTATGCAGCAAGCAGTACTAGCTGGATGATGCATAGTTGACAATTCATTTTGAAAATTCTGTGGTTTGACCAAGGCTTGCCTGAAAAAATTAGGATTGAGTAGACACAGTGAGATTCACTCAGTATGTACATGAAAAAAAAATCAGAACCTAGTCACACACCTCCAACCATTCTATCATCAACCAATCAAGCATGTCCATCAACAATTCAAGCCATGAAGCTTTTAAAATCATTCAGCAGGCAATCCGAGAGGACAATCTATGGTTGGCAGCATGGGAGATGGCTTGTTACCTCAACAAAGGAAACTCCCTTACCAAAGATAAACTCATGTGGCTCACTCAAGAACAAGAATACCGTAGTTTTCAAGCAAGAGAAGCCGAAGCTGGCCTAGAAGCAATCACACAATGGGATGCACAAGAGGACTTTCACGACGGGCTCAAGAACGGTGCCCCATTCCAAAGCATTGCTCGGATCAGCCTGATGAAACATAATGATGGAAAAGAAGTAAATCGCCTCCACCATAGGATTGCAATCTTTGCACTTGCTTCTGGCTATCTGAAGGAAATTATAAAAATGGTGAACCGAGAACCTCAAGGGTCTGTGATACCAAGTTTTATGGATGGAATAGATATGGATGCCATGGGTGCAGCCCCCACAGCCACAAATTTGAAGTAAGCCATAGTTTTTATTCTCCAAGGCTATTTTTAACATTTTATTCATATTAGTGTTATGTGCATTTTATTTCAGCAATGCAGTATTGGAGGACGACGAGTGGATCTTAATCCAATGGGAAGAGGCGCATCAAGGCCAGTTTTGTGGAAATGAGTGGTCAACCCATTAAATTGTTTTACAGCATGGAAATTAACTATTTACAATAGAAACATGAGATTTTATACTGCTCCTGTGATTTCCAAAAGGGGGGGCTCGATTATGGGGGGTAAGTATAATCCCTTCATAATTTATTGAGAAAATATTCTGGGGTAAGAAACGGTAAGCTGCTACTGATGTGACTTCAGAAGGATCAACAAGGAGGGTATCATCTTTGTACAATTTACCCACTACTGCCCAAATTGATATAGTGAGAATTGGAATCAAGTTTTTGGGAGGTTTAGTCTTTTGGGATACATATTAACAATAGGTGTACAAAAAATCACAGGCCGTATTGTATCCAAATGGTCTTTATAGCAGTATATCTGCCTTACAAACCCATATTCAATATCCTTGCCAATCTTTGCCACCGCACAATTCTGTGGCTCAATAGTGGAAACCCTGGTATCCCCAAAAATTATGGACCAAACTGGAGTTGCGTATCCAAACAAAACTTTCTCCCCTTGTAGAATTGGAAATTTGTTATGGTGCTTGACTGATGGGTCTCTTTTCCTGGCCCATTCCCAAAGATGCTCATAGACTGTGTCCATTAGGTAAATTGATGAAGGTGAATGTGGCCCCTTGTCTTGGGTTTCCATGTTCTCCTTCTGAAACAGGTCCTCATAGCCTGGTTTCTCCATCATCCTTTGTAACTGGCATGCACGAGTCATCATGGTTGAATTCATTTGATCTAAAAATAAATAACATAAGTTGTATGATGAGTCTCAAATCTAAAAAAATTATGAGCAGATTCACACACCAATTAATTTGTTTGATTTGATTTTTTGTACAATATCAATTAACCTCTCCCCTGGAAACTCTGAAAGGCACATAACAGGCCCCCACCAACGTAATTGCTCTGGAAAAGGTAATGAAAAATGGTGGGTTGGATGTACTTTTACACCCTTGTAGAGCAAGCCAACTGTGTTGCTATAGTTGGTGTAGTTTTTCTCAAATTGTTGAATGTGAAACTCATTGATCTTTTGAGAGAATATGATATGTGTACATGAAACCAATTGACCAGTGTTGCAGAGAAAGGTAACTAGGTTGGGCTGGATTTCAATATTGCCAACATCCATTATGTATTGGTCAAAAATAATTAGTTGAATCACATATGCAAAGAGGGTTTACCACTGTGATGCCTTCAGTCGACAATGACTTTCATCTCCAAGATTCGGGGGAAGTTTGTCCAGACCATTGGGAAGTATGACCTCCTTCATGCTCTGACGGAATTTTCGACATCACTTTGAGATAAAACAAGCCATCAAGATATCTTCAACATCACTATCATCTGGGCTTTCTTCCAGATTTTCACTTGTAGAGGCCCCATCCAATGTCAATCTGGTTTGCTTGTTTTTTGATTTTGTTGTGGTGGAGTTGTGGTGGATCTTTTTAGCATCCTTTTTTGCTGATGGACTTGAAACCCCACCGATATCAAAAGTGGGCTTGGAGAACTCCTTCAAGCCAATTGTGAAGTAAACCAAGAACAGTGTTTTCAGATGGATTCCAATAGCTAAGATGGTTGAGCTCAGACCATCTTACTCTGAATTCCTTCAGAAGCCTTGTTGATTCTGCTCTTGACTTTGAATTCTTTGAAACCTTGGAAGCCTTCAGTGTTTCTTCTTTCAACCTGGCAGGTCCTTGTTGTAAAAAGTTTAATTTTTGACATTGTTCTTTGCACCACATACAGAAGTATGTTGCGTTAGGAGACGCAAATCCAGCCACTTTCTTTACTGCAAGTAAATCACCAATTAAGCTCAATAACTTGGTTCGCGCCATTTGACCATTTGGATATAGATGTGTTTGAACCATGACACCTGATTGAAGCTGGATCAATTCATCAACAAATGATGCTATGAGATGGTTGATTGTTTCAGTATCAGGTGAAAAAGGGCCGGGTGTGATTCCAGCAAGACCGACATTAGATGCTTTGTTACGGATTCCAGGTGGAAGATTTAAACAAGAGAAAGCAAATATTCCGGTGGATTCCACAGTACCAGCAATCTTGTTTCCCCGTGGGTTGGACCAATCAACAAACAAAGATAAGGCCAGGTCCAAGGAGTTGGGCAATGGGTTTTTCAATAGTTTTTTGAAAGCTGAACCATGTTGCACGTCAATGAGAAATTCATTTTGAGCACTGATTTCCTCTGACCATTGTTGAATTGCATGCTCCATGTATGGTTTTTAGAGGGGCTATGTAATCCAGGTCAAGATGGACTGAGAGACAAAGTGACATTGAGGAACCCCAATGACTTGAGGGTAGGGGACTGGATTTTGTTTGGTGGATTTGGGAGGGAGCTGTCCTAGGTCCTTGGTACCATTGAGTAAAAAGTTTTGTCCCACATTGCTCCTCATCTGGATAAGGTAGAAATGTGCAGAATGTCGGTGCAAGGCGGTTTGGTGGGTGCAGATAGAAGCATTGACAACAACATATAGTTTTGGTGAGGGTGGGATTGATATCTGCTTTTTCAATCAGGGTGCGTGGGTCTTGAGGGATTCCATGAAGTGGTGCAACAGCAGTTGATCTCTTCTGAACTTCTTTGAGAATGTTTGAAAGCATTGTGATTGCGGTTTTGCAGTTATCACGGCTTACACCACAGAACAAGTGAAGCCATGATATGTAAAGAGAAATGAGCACTATGTGTTCATGAATCAGAAACCATCGCTTGACAATGAAATTGTGAAAAAAAAATGAACGCACAAAACAAAATGTTATCAGACATGCCAGGACCCTCAAAAACTGATCCAGGAGATGAAATGCCACTTTCTTCTACTGATGGACTGTCACTAGGAAATCTTGCTATAGCAACACACTGGCAATATTGTTTTTGATGCATCTGAATAGTTCAACGGGTTAGGTATTTTACTTGCTGAGGTTCACCATTATCTGAATTGCAAGTTGTATGAAAGATGCATTTGGAACAGACACACAATTACTTCTGGTTTCGTGGGTTGGAAGGTGGCATTTTCAAAAGTAGTAATGGTGCAGTGAGCAGATGGAAAATAATAATAGATCATTGTGTCTCTGTACAGTGGGTGAAATTTTAAATAAATTCACATTCCTGCCAATACACAGCTGTCTATAACAACTGTTGCAGCAGCCATGGTAATTGTTTCAGAAGCCATGATAACTTTTGCAGCAGCCATGGTCACTGATGGAACAGTCAAATGTCCGTAGTGTAGACTAATGTGGTTTTTGACATTGCTGCCATGTGGGTTAACTAGAAGTTATCCTCAATGGCTCACACTTGTATTCTGCCTCGGTGGATGACAGAGACAGCGTGGGTTATTTTCTTGACTTCCATGATATGACATTTCCGTTCCACAATACCAGATTTCCAGAGACAGAGCATCAAGATTCTGGGCAGGAAGCCCATTGGGCGTCAGTGTAGCCTTCCAGGTCGTCTCAACCCGTGACTTTCTTGAGAGTGATACCCACATCACGAGTGCCCTTGAGATAGAAGAGGACCTGAATTCCCGCGTCCCAATGACAGCTTCCTGGATCGTTGAGGAATTGTGAGAGTGAGCTCACTGCAAAAGTGATGTCAGGATGAGTAGTCATGCTGAGATAATTCAGGGCTCCGACAAGTTCCCAGAGGCTTTGTGAGCCGCCCTTTCTTCAGGGGAGGCTTTAACCAAGTGTCCATTCGGTTTCAATGGGGTAGACACTGGATGCAGGTGTTTACAGTTGAATTCTTCAATGAGCAAATCTACATAATGGCCTTGATTGAGCTTGACACAATCCTATTCTTGAACCACATTCATTCCCAGGAGCAGATTGGACTCGCCCAGATCCTTGATCTTGAAGCGTGTCTTGACTTCTTCTTTGAAGCTTGTCGGATCTTTGCTGAAATAGCAAGGTCATCAACATGCAGATACAGATAGGTTCCTTTTCTCCAGAACACGCACAGTTCGGCTTCACATCTTCTGAATCCAACACGAAACAGCCATTCCCTCAGGGTTTTGTGCCATGTGCTGGGGGCCTGTTTGAGGCCGTACATGGCTTTCTTTAGTTTAAGGATATTGCCTTTGGGAACGACGACTCCAGGAGGTGGGTTGATGAAAATTTCTTCCTCAAGAGGAGCGTTAAGGAACGCACTTTTGATGTTGATCTGGTGGAATTGAAGGTTATTTTGGAGCACAAAGCTGATGAGCATTCAAAGTGATACAAGTTTGCCAGTGGGTGTGTAAGTACTGGTATAATCTTTGCCTTGGATCTATTGAAATCCCTTGGCACATACACCACCAAAATAATTACCTTGGTTGGGTGTAACCCAGGCAACTTGGGTTACACTCAACCAATTTGAAATTGGTTGAGTTTGACCAGATGCAATATGCATCTGAGTCAAACTCGGTTTGAACTAGCGCCAGGGTTTTGCTTTTGCCCCCCGAGTTAAACTTGGTTTCAGAGCACCCAAGGCAAACTCTGGGGGCTGCCCAACCAATGAAATTACAATCATCGCTTGGTAGACAGGCAAGAATAACTCGCCTGGTATCCACCAAGGAAAGGTGACTCGGATGGACTTACCACCGATGTTTCATTACCTCGGTGGTAGCCAACCGATGAAAATGAACTCGGTTGGCCACCAGCCTAGGCAAATCAGAATTGGGTGGCTCACACGGATGGAAATGATTTAATTGGTGTGTGCCCATCCAATGAATTCATTAACTTTGGTGCAAGCCAGCACCGATGAATTCAAATTCATTGGTTCTGGCTCACACCGATGTAATAGATTTCATCAGATGGGCCCAATGTAATTGATTTCATTGGATGGGCACCACCAATAAAAACATTTCCATTGGTGTGTGCCACCCGAGAAAACTCTCCGGCAAAAAACGGCAATCTCTGGCAAAAGCTTGCTGGAGTTTTCCCTGGAAAAACTTGCCCAGATTTTTCCGTGGAAAAACTTGCCCAGAGTTTTCTGTGGCCCCGATCGCCTGCAAAATCCAGTGTGGAGATTGCCTGCAAACTCCAGTGTGGAGATTGCCTGCAAACTCCAGTGTGGAGATTGCCTGCAAACTCCAGTGTGGAGATTTCCTGCAAATGCCATTCGGAGTTTGCCTGAAAACTCCATTGTGGAGCTTGCCTGAAAACTCCATTGTGGAGCTTGCCTGAAAACTCCATTGTGGAGCTTGCCTGAAAACTCCATTGTGGAGCTTGCCTTAAAACTCCATTGTGGAGCTTGCCTGAAAACTCCATTGTGGAGTTTGCCTGAAAACTCTATTGTGGATGCCTGAAAAATCCATTGTGGGGTTTGCCTGCAAACTCCATTGTGGGGTTTGCCTGAAAACTCCATTGTGGGGTTTGCCTGCAAACTCCATTGTGGAGTTTGCCTTCAAGCTCCACAGTTGAGTTTGCCCGCAAGCCCCATTGTGGAGTTTGCCTGGAAATTCCAGTGAGGAGTTTGCCTACAAAATCTAGTGAGGAGTTTGCCTGTAAACTCCATTGAGGAGTTTGCCTGTAAACTCCATTGAGGAGTTTGCCTGTAAACTCCAGTGAGTAGTTTGCCTGCAAACTCCATTGTGGAGTTTGCTTGTAAACTCCAGTTGCAAATTTGCCTGCAAACTCCATTGTGGAATGTGCCAGCAAACTCCAGTTTGGAATTTGCCAGCAAACTCAATTTTGGGGCTGCAAACTCTGGTGGGAAGTTGGCACTGCAAATCCCATTGGAAAGTTTGCACTGCAAACCCCTGTGAGGAGTTTGCACTGTAAACTTCTTGTTGAATTCAAGAGTGCCTCACGCTCACAGCCTGTGGGCTACTCCCAGTGCAGCCCCTGAAGTCACCAACTCAATCTCAGGACACGTTCACCCTGTTAAACTTTCCTTATCTCGACGCAGAACCAAATCATACCGACTAGTTAAGCTCACAACTCGACTCAACATCCTTCGAGCTCAACTTTCAAGATCAACCAGAACCCAGTTACACAAGCTTTGGTATTATTTCATTTCCTTTTATTAATTCCCTTTCTTTCTCTCCATTCTCATACTGATTTGTTTTGCTTCAGTCTTAGTCTCTGCATAGTGTGGTGGTTTTGTTTTTTTGTTCTATATTTAAGTGTTTCTCCTCATCGTCCTCCTTCTTCAGCATACCAAATCAATCCTTTAGGAATTTCTCTTTCCATTCTCTGTTTTGTTCATTTGTCTCTTTCTCTCTTGTTTATTTGTGTCTTTCTCTGATCAATTCAACTTTAGTTTGCCTTAAATCAAACACTCCTGTGGGGAGCTTGCACTGTGAACCCCTGTGAGGATTTTGCACTGCAAACTCTTGTGAGGAGTTTGCATCGCAAAATCCTGTGA
This sequence comes from Puccinia horiana, assembly GCA_001624995.1. Classification (NCBI taxonomy): domain Eukaryota; kingdom Fungi; phylum Basidiomycota; class Pucciniomycetes; order Pucciniales; family Pucciniaceae; genus Puccinia; species Puccinia horiana. The sequence continues at coordinate 722,439 of LWDY01000027.1, read as the reverse complement.
AGAGTTTGCACTGCAAAATCCTGTGAGAAGTTTTCCTGCAAAATCCTGTAAGAAGTTTGCCTGCCAACTCCAGTGAGGAGTTTGCCTGAATTAAAGTCCTGTGAGGAGTTTGCACCACAAAATCCTGTGAAGAGTTTGCACTGCAAAATCCTGTGAGAAGTTTTCCTGCAAAATCCTGTAAGAAGTTTGCCTGCCAACTCCAGTGAGGAGTTTGCCTGAATTAAAGTCCTGTGAGGAGTTTGCATCACAAAATCCTGTGAAGAGTTTGCACTGCAAAATCCTGTGAGAAGTTTTCCTGCAAAATCCTGTAAGGAGTTTGCCTGCCAACTCCAGTGAGGAGTTTGCCTGAATTAAAGTCCTGTGAGGAGTTTGCCTGAAAACTCCCTTGAGGAGTGTGCCTGCAAACTCCCATCAGGAGTTTGCCTGTAAACTCCAGTGAGGAGTTTGACTGCAAGCTCCAGTGAGGATTTTGCCTGCAAACTCCTGTGAGTAGTTTTCCTGCAAACTCCTGTGAGTAGTTTGCTTGCAAACTCCTGTGAGGAGTTTGCTTGCAAACTCCTGTGAGGAGTTTGCTTGCAAACTCCTGTGAGTAGTTTGCTTGCAAACTCCTGTGAGGAGTTTGCTTGCAAACTCCTGTGAGGAGTTTGCTTGCAAACTCCTGTGAGGAGTTTGCTTGCAAACTCCTGTGAGGAGTTTGCTTGCAAACTCCTGTGAGGAGTTTGCTTGCAAACTCCTGTGAGGAGTTTGCTTGCAAACTCCTGTGAGGAGTTTGCTTGCAAACTCCTGTGAGGAGTTTGCTTGCAAACTCCTGTGAGGAGTTTGCTTGCAAACTCCTGTGAGGAGTTTGCTTGCAAACTCCTGTGAGGAGTTTGCTTGCAAACTCCTGTGAGGAGTTTGCTTGCAAACTCCTGTGAGGAGTTTGCTTGCAAACTCCTGTGAGGATTTTGCTTGCAAACTCCTGTGAGGACTGGGAGGATTCCTCCTGGTCATTGAGACTCCACAGTCTCGATGACTGGAAGGAAATCCTCCCAGTCGTCGAGACTCTACATTCTTGGTGACTGGGAATGACTGGGAGGACTCTCAATTGCCGGGAGTGTAGAGTCTTGATGACTGGGAGGGTTCCCCCTGGTCATAGAGACTGATCTACAGTCTTGGTGACTGGGTGGATTCCTCCCGGTCATTGAGATTGTAGAGTCTCGGAGGAATCCTCCCTGACACCGAGACTGTAGAGTCTGGATCACCATCGAGACCGTAGAATCTCGATGACTGGGTGGATTTCTACCCATCAAGCTGTTACAAGCTGTATGTACCAGCTGGACGGGAAGCTTGACCTATTTGCCGAGTTCACCAGGGGCAAAAGGAGGTCTGGATCGCGCCACAGGTTGCAGTGTCCTGTGACACTACATGACACCCCTGCGCGCGGGGGGTCCCACAGGAAATACATGACATAAAATCATGCGCTCTATGTACATACCCCGGGCAATTGGTCAGGAAGTCCCCTGTCAACCTGTCATGCACACGCAATCCAAGTCCAAAACTCGGAATAAACCAAATTTGATTACTTTCATATTATAACCACATGGGCCCCAAGCGCACATCACAGTGAGGCTCAAAACCATGACTGTAGTACATATTAGTTGATTTTTTTATGTGCCATTATAACTGATGGTAATAAATAAATACGTAACTCACATACCCGACTCCATCCAACCTCCAATTCAATACATTCTGCAAGTACCTCAGCATACCACTATCAATACCTCCGGCCAATCTCAGTTCCAACCCCTCAAAATCTTACATCTTCAACCCCACCATGTCTCGCCAATGCCCATGCAACAAATGTTGAGTCAAATTCAACGGAAATGGACCCTACGTCACGCAAAGAACAATCCAAAACCATCTCAAGGCTGAAATGATGGAACCCGCCATGCTCTTAAACTAGTCCTGAAACAGAACCGGAAGCCTCACATCCACCAGAAACTGAACCCAGTATGTACACAACACCCCCCCCCCCCAACAATATTTATATTCTCAATTAACAAAGCCAATTCCCTTCTTTACAGAAAAACCAAACCACGATTGGCTTTTCTTATCACTGTCTCTAGCATTGTATTTGCATATCATCGCTGGTCTATCGCGAAAAGAGGCCAATGTTACCCTTGTAACATTAAAATCCATCCTCAGTACCTTTGTCGACAACTATCAAACACCAAAGCAAAACCTCAGCCTCAAATGTTTTCCCATCGACATTTGCACAGCACTATCATTACTGAAAATTGAGCCAACTATCCACTGGGCTCTTTGTTGTCCAAAATGTTTTTTCCTTTATCCTCACTCGAATTATGATACAACATGTCTCCATAGGCAAACTGCCAGAAGCCAAGCATGCCAATCACCATTGTACAACAAAAATCACAAACCAAACCGTCTTTACTCGAAACAAATCTTTCTATTGTGGATGAAAGGCTTCCTTCAGCGGGAAGGAGTTGAGAAACTCCTCCAGAAATTGGTCAACCACTCAAATGATACTCCTGATACTCTATGCGGCGTTTGGGACGGAACTATATGGAACTCGTTGAAGGACTCAGACGGTAACATATTTACAAAACGGTTCGGAAACCTCTCTTTTGGCATATACGTTGATTGGTTTAATCCGCTTGGCAACAAAATTGCAGGGAAGCATAAATCTGTCAGTGTAATTCTGCTATTTTGCTTATCTCTCCTCGCAACACATCGCTACCAACTCCAAAACATATTCTTTGCTGGAATCACACCAGGACTGTCGGAACCAACTGTTTTTCAGATGAATAATTTTGTTTCACCCCTTGTTTCCGAGCTTCAACAATTCTGACAGCAAGGAGTTATGATTCTGACTTTTGAACACCCCGACGGCCTCCTCATCAAGGCAGCAGTGATATCTGCAGTTTGCGACTTGCCAGCAATCCGCAAGCTAATTGGTTACGCATCCCACAGCACAAAGTTTTTCTGCTCATTTTGCTATCTTCCTCATGCTGAGATTAGTTCTCTCGACTATAATTCCTGGCCTCCGAGATCTCTTCAAGGCCATCAAACTGAATTCAAAAAATGGAAAGATGCAACAACCCTTGCTAAAAGAACCAAATTATTCAAATCAACTGGAGTCCGATGGTCAATTCTCAACGAGCTCCCATACTGGAATCAGGTCGACTTTGTGGTAGTGGAGCCAATGCATTGCCTATCAGGGATGCTGGAGTGGCATTGCCAGAGAATATGGGGCCTCGACTTAGTTGAAGCCAACATGTCAAACAACAAAAAACGTATGCAAGCTGGTCGTCCCCTTCAAGAAGATTACTTGGACAAAGACAATCTTGATGAATTACAAAACGACCCAAACACTTCCTCAATCAACGTGGAGTCTCTTCAGGAAGCACTCATGGATATCGACGAAGAAATCCAGCTAGAGAACAACGATTTCAGTCCACCAGTATTTTTGGAAGATGATCTCCTGATAATACAAAAAGTCATCCAACTGACAAGATTACCATCATGGCTCAACCGACTATCCCCATTGTTTGGGGACGCATCTGCTGGAAAAGTTTGATCGGCCGACTGGATCACCCTTGTCACCATCTTTCTACCTTTTGCAATTGTCAAGATGAAAAAATCTCCTCGCGGCGACTTTGTCGATGCATGGTATCATCTTGAAATGCTCACCTAAATTGCTATGCTTTACAAGACAGATGAGCAAAAAGTTCAGAGATACCTCTATCGGTCCAACATTACTGAAAATCATCCTGATATCAGTCCAACCCCGAATCATCACATGGCCTTTCATATACCAAAGCAACTCAGAGATTATGGTCCGGCCAACTTTCTTGCCGCTTGGCACTTTGAGAAAATCAACGGTATTCTTCAGAAAGCACCATCAAATAAAAAAATCAGTAAGTTTTTTGTTTGTTTAGCTTTGTTTAGCCAAACATATTTATAGATTTCTGATGATGTGATTTATACAGATCAAATGGACCTATCAATGTTGAAGCACGTTGGAAGAGCCTCCAATCTTGCTGTTTTGATGGAATTGCCCAATGTTCCTGCTCTAGTTTTGAAACTTGGTCCACGTTTTTGTCAATAAAATAAACTACGCTCGCTGCTAGGGGATATGGGCAATTTTTCTGGCGAGAAGATCGAAGAACAAAACATCAAAAAATTCAAAACAAACATGCGCATTCCACCAGTTCTATATGAGCGAATCATCAAAAACTCTCCAGTAACTTCTCATATGTAAACAAACAACACGGCGACTTTGGGAAAAAGTACATACCTGTACCGACACAAGCAAAAACACAGAAACACATCAAATGTCTCGTTCTCAACTACAGTGATCACGCTTTGGTTGGGAGTAGTATTTTAGAGTACAAAGCCTCTGCACTGGGTTCTGCACTTGGACAGGAGCACAGGCATTTCGGCCAAATTCTCAAGATATTTAAAGTGGTCCTATGTGAACCAACCAAACAAGGAATGCAACAGAAGCTTTTTTCTTTGCTGTGCATTTACCCATTCGAAAAACTTGACCCTTTTGACAGTCCCAAAATCTTCCCCGATCTAAACATTCACTTATTTTATTCTCCTCCTGCTTTCACCAACCTCTATCTAGTGTACCGCCATTGTGATTTAATCACTCCAGAAGGCATTCTCTTCCATGCTGCCGCATTTGAGCATGAATCAGCACTCTTGTGTACCAAGCATTCACTTTTGGCTGTAAAGGAATTGTCTCGGGGTCGTTCTGAATCATTCAACTGATTTATTTAGTTTTTCGCTTTTCTCTCAACCTCTCGTGTAAATTCCTCCCTGAATGTATTGAGATTTCATTTGATTGAAATCATGCAATGAGATCTAGTACATGTAAGGAATGTATGTATTCCCCGCTGCCTTGTTTGACAAAGAATCCTACCAGCTTGACGAGCTGGTACATACCAGCTTGACGGGTAGGCTTGGCTGTTTTTCAAGTTGGTAGGTACCAGCTTGACGGGTAGGCACGTCCGTTTGTCAAGCTGGTATGTACCAGGTTGATGGGCAGGCAAGCCTGCTCGCCAACCTGGTAGGTGCTTGACAAGCAGGCAAGCCTGCTCACGGACCTGGTATGCACCAGCGAAGTTTTGCCGCAGTAAACTCAGACGAAGTTTTTCCACGGCAAACTCCGGCAAACTTTTGCTGGAGATTGCCGATGTTCGCCGGAGAGATTTCTCGGGTGGCCCACACCAATGGAAATATTTTCATTGGTGTGCCTCCATCCGATGAAGTAAGTTCCGTTGGTGTGCGCCAACAAAATTTCATCGGAGCTTGTGTAGATCACAGGCAAAAAGCAATCAGTGCTTACAGATCTGTAGCTCATTTTTAGCAGCCTTTTGAAGATCGAATGCACATTGGTCACTCAAAGAAGCACAGAAACAATCTTGAAATGGATTGCAAATCAGATCGGCTAGGATTCAGAAACAACTGAGTGGGGCTTTGGTGTATTTAGGAAACAAGACTAGCAAACATTGAGTGGGGATTTTGTGTATTTGGGAAACAAGTTGTGCATACCGGATAATCAAAGAAGACTAACAAATAGTCATTGGGAATATGTAAGACGAGAGATAAGGGCAGAAAAAAATGGGGGGCATATACTAGGGGAATCACAAAGGTAGAAGAAAATGAAATCAATATTCCTCCATTTTCATTGCAAAAATTTTGTCCAATTCAGCCGCATCTTCCTCACTTTCTTCATCATTACTGGCCCTGGAACATTCGTTTACAAGTTTGATTCGTGCACAAGCAGAGTGTGTGTGGAAGTTCTCAGCGCTCTGAGGAAGGATGAAGTCAAAGATTGGGGTCGTCATCTCCAAAGCTTTTTTCTCAGCAAATCTCAACGTGCTCAAGAATTGGATTGAGTAGCAGTCTTCAGGGAGGCCTACAGAGATGCGTGTGTCATAGTCATAGATCACGGGGAACGGACGTCTGCGCATTCTGGCTGTAGCTCCAGCAGTGAAACGAGACTGCTTCTTGTGGTTTGGATTGACAAAAACTTTCTGAGTTCTTCGGCGCTTCTCAATCCAATCAATAAAGTTGGTTCCCTTTTCTGATCTCCAAGTCAGGGGCTTAGGTAAGGCTAGAGGGTGACCATTCTCCTCAGACAACTCGTCCTCCGAGTTGACAAATTTATCATCAAAAGGCTCGATGAAGCGTGAGTGGACGCCCTGCTGTTGAAGGTAAAGCTGCCTTGCCACGGATTTCTGTGAAACCAATAAGGTGTTAATTCAAGGAATGTGACTTGCTGTATACATGAGAAACACTTACCTGACGGACAGTGTTTTGTGCCTGATCTTGAGACAGAGTTTCCTCACCTTTTTTGGCCACGTTTGAAATGTCGACGTAAGCTTTTGGCGTGACACCAATAAATTGCCATCAAGATATGGTCGTCCATTGAGAGTTTTGTCGCTTCCGTTTGAGCAACCAATCCAAATTGACCACAAGCTAGTCCCCATTTCCAGACGCGAATGAAGAATTGACACATGATTTTATTATAACGATCGTCCCAGTGTTTTTCCCAATCCATGGTGAATCAAAAAATCCCCCAGTGTTTCATGGTTTCATGAATGTATTGGACATAGTCATTGTCGATTTTGATGGTGCCTTCAATTTGCCTAATCTCTTGGAGTGGGATTCTGTGGCCGGCAGCATCACTTGGTGGTAAAGACGACACATCAAAAAATCCTTCAATCCTCTGGCGCTCAATAGTAGATGGCGGCAAAGGAACCGGTGCAGTTGCAGATGAACGATTCATCAAACAGCAGGAGAGATTGTAACAGCTAATCTGCAATACAGGAGAGAACAATTGAGCAAGACATTAAAAAAAAAATGACTAGAAAAATGATACATACAAGGAGCTTTGATCCGACTCCATCCAAATCCGCTTTTTCCAAGTCATGATCGGCATGAGCCTTTTTTGCATCTTTCAGTTGTTTGGGTGTAAGAGATTTGTGAGCTTCTGGGGAGGAGTTGGTAGAGCCAGATGGAGTAGAAGATTGGACCGTAACATGTTGAATGAGCTGCCTGAGGCTTGAAATCCCATCGCGTAATTTTTTATTTTTATCCTCAACAAAGTTCAGTCAGGCAGACTCAGAATCAGAATTGACACCAGGGGAAGCATCATCATGCATTTGATTAGCAGCTGAATAAGCCATGTCAATCTCCTGATTGGTTATTGGTTACGGTGGGTGGTGAGTAAGGAGATGGTTGTTTGGTTTTGAGGTTGATGATCAAGAGAGTAGGAGACAGTTATGTTATTGTAATGGGGTGAGGAAAGAAGATTCAGGTGGTGTAGACTACCGGTTGGACCATCTGGACAAGATGTTTTATAGGCAGCTGGAAGGAAGCTTGTATGTAAAATGTGTAAGCCTCAAGATGTCCTTGTCATCATAGTCATGGTGGAGCAGGGTTGAGTACTACTCTAGAGTAGTACTCAACCTACTCAACCGGAAGATCTTGGCCATACATATTGATAGGATCATCAGTGATCCAAGGATGCTATGAATATGTATGTATGCGTTATTTTCTATCTTTGTGATAACAGGCTAGTAAACAGTCAGAGTTATATGTATTTATGCATGCTATGGATTTTATAGGAGTAGCCTGTGATGAGGGAGTATATCGGCAGAAATGTAGGTGTTATGTCAGTGTGGCTGGCATCTGCATGAACTGTATCAGTTGAGTGGCTGCACACAATGCCTGACACTAGTGTCACATTTGAATGACAGATGCTGGATGGGCACTCCAGCAATTACACAGGACGTGACTGTCCTGGAAATGTCCCAGGACTTTGAAACACGTCACGCAATCTGGACCTCCTTTTTCCCCCGGTGGTTGGTACCATCTGTACCAATTACAGGCAGGAGAACTCCGGCAGTGTTCTTTGCTGCAGTTCTCTGCTGTGGAACTGCGGCAGACAAATCTGCCAGAGTAGTCTGTAGGTAACAGGTGCAAGAATTCAAGGAAATAAGAGTATTATTTTCATCAGAGTCCGCAACACACAAAAAAAAATCTTGAGTAAGAAGAAACTAGCTCATACCTAAGAGCAAAGTAGGGCTGATGAGTGGAAAGAGAAAGATAACACGTGATATGACAAGTGTAAGGATGTTTGATATGAGATCTTAGAGTAACATGTGAAGTCAATGAAGAATGAGAACAAGAAATGAAAAAGGAAGAATAATCAAGAACACAGAAAGGGGTTGTTGTTGGCTTGAAGTGAGTGAGAATGTGGGTTTTGAGTAAAGATGAATTTGGTTCAAGACAAAGTAAGATTTGGGGTAAACTAAGATGGTAGATGAATTGGTGTGCGGAGCTGTTATGTGGAACGAGTAAGCAAAGTCGCAGGGAACATCTGTCAGCCCATGTGATGCCAAGGACAGTATCCCCCTAGCTAAACAGGGTGCAAAGAATATATTCAGGGCAGAAATGCACTGAAAAAGAAGAGTAGGTATTTTAATTCCAAAGAAATGAGAATAATAAATAAAATGAATTTTATTTAAAAAGGATGGGCCTGTTGAACAGGGGTGTTTAGGTGCCCTCCTGACGGTGATCTGGGTCTGTAAACAGGAGTATTACAAATGCCAAGTGGTTCTGATGCAATCAAAGTGCAGAAGTGGATGAATAATAGGAAATAATTGACTCACTTTGACTATTAAGGATCCAAGAGGCGGTGAAATGATGTGAAAAAGGGTGCAAGCGCTCAGAAAGGGGTTGGTAAGGTGTTTTGAGGTGGCTAATTTTTTGGTAATGATTTTTAATAAGATATTCAATGACAAACACGGATAATACTATTTTATAACTAATGCTTAAAGTAGGATTGGTAATATAGGTAGTAATAATGGGTGCACGGTCAGAGTAGTGTCTTCTTCTTCGTGGAAAGAAGGGAGCCTATAAGTATTATTCTGGGTGCAAGGCAGTTCTGCAAAATTTCATTCAGTAGCTGTAAATGTGGCTTTTAAGTGTGTGTACATTCTTTTGAACTGTGGCAGTGCTTTTATGACCTGACCATGCTTGTAAGAAGTTATTGAGGGAATATTCTGACACACAAACAAGTGTCTGTTGAGTGTTTCACATTTACTTTTGTTATTGTGCATTTGTGGGAACTGTAGTAATTCAAATAATTCCTACTGAAAATGTACAACTAGTTCAGATGTCATTTATTAGAGTATGTGGGATTCTTCAGATCTTTACCTTGAGTATTTTCACGGTTATGCAGACCCATAAGAGCTAAGAATATTCACAATGGATGAATATTCATGTGTAAAGTGGTTGTAATCATCACATCTACAAAAGTGACTGCAGAAATATAACAAACTACTAGAAGGAGTCATTATTAAGGGGTGGTGTTAGTGACATACCCTAGCAACAGTGTAACCGCTGCGCTACACTAAAAAAAGCGGTGATTTAGTGCAGCGCAGCAGTCTACCCCTGCGTAGCCAGCCCAAAAAGTGGAAGCGGTAGCGGGACACCACTGCATGTAGCGGATCACCGCTTTTTTTCCAAGCCAGATAGTGTTGGCGCAGCTGGAAAATCACCACTATTGCTACAAAATAGCACAGTGCAGTGGACTCACCGCTTTTGTGCTTTTCCTCTGCTAAAAAACCGCTAGGATGCCCAGAGCAGGGTAGATCTGGTTGCCCAGCCTGTCTAACCAGTCAGACAGGCTGACCCCCTTGTCTGACTACAGAAAGGCTGTATGGCTTGTTTGAACAGTCAGACAGGCTGCACGGCCTGTTCAACCGATCAGACAGGCAGTCCAGCCTGTTTGAACGGCCCATTTGATTGCTCAGACGGCAGGCAATTCAGCCTCTTTGACTGGTCAAACTGGCTTAATGACCAGTTTGGTCAGCCTGTTTGACCTGTCAGACGGGCCGTTCTGTCTTTTTGACCAGTCAAACAGGTTGAAATACTTTTTTGACCAGTCAGACAGGCTGAAGGACCTGTTCGACCAGCCAAACAGGCTGAACGGCCTGTCTGACCCGTCAAACAGGCTGAACGGCCTGTCTGACCCGTCAAACAGGCTGAACAGCCTGTCTGACCCGTCAAACAGGCTGAACAGCCTGTCTGACCCGTCAAACAGGCTGAACAGCCTGTCTGACCCGTCAAACAGGCTGAACAGCCTGTCTGACCCGTCAAACAGGCTGAACAGCCTGTCTGACCGGTTGAACAGACTCAAAGGCCTGTCTGATTGGCCTGCCTGACTGGTCCAACAGGCTGTTAAGCTTGTTTGACTGGTCAAACAGGCTGAGTGACCTGTTTGACTGGTTGAACAGGCTGTTCAGCCTGTCTGACTGGTTGAACAAGCCTTTCAGCCTGTCTGACCAGTTGGACAGGTAGATATAAATATATATCCCATTTTGATTTTTTTCTGTCATACAAGCTGATTTTACTGCACCGGCAAACAATACAGACAAGAGAAATAAAGGGAGTCACTCCAACAGAGTGAAAAAAAAAATCTGTTTGTCTAGTAAACTGCTTGTTTGGTGTTCAGCATTTGATTACAATAAATTTTGCACCATGCTGAAGTTTGCCTGTGCGAACCCAAGAAAGTCTTTTCTGAAGTTTGCATGGGCAAACCCCAGCAAATCTTTGCAGAAGTTTACATGGGCAAACCCCAGCAAACATTTGCTGAAGTTTGCATGGGCAAACCCCAGCAAAAATTTGCTGAACTTTGCCTGGGCAAACCCCAGCAAATTTTTGCTGAAGTTTGCCTTGGCAAATCCCAGCAAATTTTTGCTGAAGTTTGCCTTGGCAAATCCCAGCAAAACTTTGCTGAAGTTTTCCTGGGCGAAACCCAGCTAATATTTGCTGAAGTTTGCATGTGTAACCCCAGTAAATATTTGCTGAAGTATGCCTGGGAGAACCCCAGCAAATATTTGATGAAGTTTGCCTGGGCAAACCCCAGCAATTCTTTGCAGAAGTTTTCCTGGGCAAACTTCAGCAAATATTTTCTGGATTTTGCATGGGCAAACCCCAGAAAATCTTTGCTGAAGTTTGCATGGGAAAACCCCAGAAAATCTTTGCTGAAGTTTGCCTGTGCAAACCCCAGCAAATCTTTGCTGAAGTTTGCCTGGGAAAACCCCAGCAAATCTTTGCTGAAGTTTGCCTGGGAAAACCCCACCAAATATTTTCAGAGGTTTTCATGGGCAAACTCCTGCAAATCTTGGATGAAGAGCGGCATACTCCTGCAAGGAGTGGCATACTCCTGCAAGGAGTGGCATACTCCTTCAAGGAGTGGCATACTCCTGCAAGGAGTGGCATACTCCTGCAAGGAGTGGCATACTCCTGCAAGGAGTGGCATACTCCTGCAAGGAGTGGCATACTCCTGCAAGGAGTGGCATACTCCTGCAAGGAGTGGCATACTCCTGCAAGGAGTGGCATACTCCTGCAAGGAGTGGCATACTCCTGCAAGGAGTGGCATACTCCTGCAAGGAGTGGCATACTCCTGCAAGGAGTGGCATACTCCTGCAAGGAGTGGCATACTCCTGCAAGGAGTGGCATACTCCTGCAAGGTGTGGCAAACTCCTGCAAGGTGTGGCAAAATCTTGCAAGGAGTGGCAAACTCCTGCCGGGAGTGGTAAACTCCTGCAAGGTGTGGCAAAATCCTGCAAGTTACATGATAATAAGAGACATTATTACATGTAAAAAGTCACTAAAAATATACTTTCTTTATTTTCCAACTTCTACATATGTAATAAAATGGGACCAATATTATTTGTTGTTTTGTGATGGAATATTAAAAAATATTAAAAGTCATGAATAACTTTTGATCCATCAACAAAACTTAGGATATTACTACATAACCTTAATCTACACCAAAAATGACCTAGGGTCACTCACTCATAGAACCCTGAATTCTTACTCCTTCACTGTGTTTACAGGTACTACAGTATATACATGTACTATGATAGAACACAAGGTTGTAGCATGTTTATGTATATAAGTGGACTTCCAGAGGACACTTTATGGACGTAAAATTGAGGTGTTGTGTATAGTTTGGAAACTTGACCCAAATTGGATGTGACTCCTCCAGGCCCGTGCCCCGGCTATACCCAATTCAAAATTGGGCTCAACCCGCATAAAGTGTTAATACCACTGTTACAACACATGTACACGTGTAATAAAATTATGACATCATCTATCATGTATACAATTAAGTTTTATCATTTAAAAACCTTAATTAAATCCCATGTACACATGTGTTGTGGTAGTCAAAGATTAACTCCTTGGGATTTGTGGCCCAATTGGGAAAATAACTAATAACTCCGAAGGAGTAGCGCTTAAAATTACAAAGTAAATCTCTCAATTAAGGTTATGATGCATAGAGAGCGTAATACCAACCTTAATTACATGGGAATAACCTCTCTGTCACAACAAACACAGAAAGAGAGTGTGGTATAATGCCAGATGAGAATTGTTACTACTGTAACTCCGTAGTTACAAGTGACAATCAAGCTCAAAATGGATTAAATAACCATGAACACATGTCTTAAGTCCAAGATTGACTTGTGTTACAGGTTGAGAGGCGTCATAATCATGGCTCATCACCCAATTGAGCCATACCATGCCTAAAATGAAGTTACTACCAGTATTACATGCCTTTATAAAGGGTACTGCTTGTCTGTAAAACTCCCCATCATCATTCATAGCTTTAACCACAGTCTTACACCGTTGTATATACCAGATTCACACTTGTTTACACTTGTTATACCTGTTATATAGTACCAATTTTCCTGTTTTAGGGCTGAAGATCAGTTGTTTTCTCTTTACTTTTTACTCTACCACTCTCAACCATGCCACCAAAGGTCACCTAATCCTTGTTAAATTACCCAAGTGAAAAGAATTGTGTGTTGTGGGAATTGATCCCACAACCTTCTACATTCATGAGTGCTGCTCTTATACCACTGAGCTAAACACACAGTTGGTCTTACTGGTGATTTTTAGGATATAATATGATATGGCCCAGCCAGTCCCATGGGGATGAAGCACACATTCCAACAATCCTTCCTCACTTGTGGTTGGACTGCTCCCTGGACTACTTGGATTGTTATAAAGGTAATTGTTATAAAGGTAATTGCTAGTAGTGAGTAATTTCCTTTCCAATAGTTAGTCTCCAATAGTGCCTCTTAAAGGCTTGTACTAGTTGGATACCACCCCTGTATATCAGGACCTCCAATCTAGTGATTCAGCATCAACCTGTCCCGGCAGAATCTGACTCAAGAGGGCACCTACAACAACCCCTGTGCTATCAGGCCCCTCTTTAAAATAAAGATTTATTCTTTACTAGAGGCCAAAGTGTCTTTGCCGCTGTAAGTGGAAGCTGGGAAACTGTTTTTCATACATGAATTCCTGTCCTCATTATAAGATCTTAGGATAGGCAAGATCCGGCTTCAGGCTGATAAATCAGATAATTTTTTTCAATCCATCCCAGCAGGATATTCTGACAGCAAGATTCATTCAAGCAACTCAATAGTCCCAATGCATGGTGGGGCTTCCTGTAATTTGTTATTCCAATTATCTCTAGTTTTTTCTTTCTTTTGTTTCTTCCCCCAGTCCCGTATATCCTAATCTTTGGTTTCTTCTCCAGATGAGGTGATTTTGTCTTAATTTCTTCTTAGTTGTTGGTTGTTGGTTGTGTCAGTCTTTTTTCTTCATAGTTACTTGTTTCTTACTCTTACATTCATAGTGAGCAATGCCATTGCCCACATTTCATCTTAAAAAAAGGGAAAAAAAGACTCTCATGCAGCATGAGTTGGATTGCAAATTACCCAGTTTGTTTTCTTTGACTTCAATCCCACATCATAATTGCCATTCAGGGCAGATCCTGATTTATTTCACACATCTAGCATAGGCCTCCTCTCAACATGTCTATCATTTCCTCAAACTATTATTGCATGTCAATAGTTTGCCTTATAATTGATTCAAAACAGTTCCTAAATGCCTTGCCAATCCATCGCCGTTACTGTACAACTTATGCTTTGCCCCGCACCTTTCCTGCCATGAAAACACTCAGATGAGTCAAATGCCACAAGGCCATGATCCTGGTACTATCACGGGACCTATGCAAGACCAACCAGATCATGAACCCTACAGCACAATTGTGGCTGAAGTCTAAAACATTATTACCTGTACACAGCCTAGATTAAATCAGCTTGAAAAAAATGCTTTTTTTGGTTTATTTTGAAAAACAAATTGGGAATGGATCAAGACATATCTAATAAAGAGTCGATAGCTTTACTCATTGTCCCATGGTGAGTGATGAGAACGACTTCAAGAAGTTCGGACTTGGGTTGAGGAAAGATAGCTGCAAGAGTTCCGAGGTTAGCAGAATGTTCAGCGTGTTCAAGAGTTTTGGTTCTTTTGAGGCCTACATGTAGGGCATGGTTTTTGGGCAATTCTGGGTTGTTTTTGCCTGGTTGTTGTCTAGCGCAATCAGGAGCAAGCTTGCTAGGCTGGCTTTTGGGGGAGTCAACCAACTATGGTTGACCCCCATGTCAACTACCTCGTTGATTGTGGCCGAAAGAGCCTTGCTCAATGTAGGTCAGTTATCAATGTCAAGACATGATCAAAATAAAACTTATTAGTGGTAAGGTGAAGATTGAAGCTGCTATGTCAAAAGTTGCATGGGCAAGATAGCTTTTACAATCAAGAACAGTGCACAGCTTTGGTGGTGATGGGACAGGCGGGGTTGCTCTTGGGCCAAGAAACTCTTCATCCTGTTTTTCTATGTCACCACTGTTGCGATGCAGAAAGACCATTGTGCCATCACGTGGTGGTGCTTCTTCTGATGTATGGTCTTGGGTGGCCATAGATGCTCCCAGAATGAGGGAATGAGGTCCAACAGTAGCACCTGCAAATGAATTAGATGTTGGAAACAAACTTGCAAAAAGCATCCACACAGAGGACACATCACTCACCAATTATACCGATGGCAGTGTAATAAGCCGAGCCAGTCACCATTTTCTTGCTGGGAATGTAACAGAGAAATACCTGAGGAAGAACTGGATTGATGTTGAAAAATAATGCCAAGGCTGATAATACGACGGCCGTTACAACAATTGTGATCATGATCTTGAATATCTGCAAAGATCTCTTCGATTGCTTCCCGTTCCTGAAGATTTTGGTGAAAGTTAATAGTACAGCAACCCAGGGAGGAAGTCGGGGGAACAGTCTGATTGAAACAAGAAGGAATAATTGTAAGCAAGACTGTTCAAGAACTTTGAGCTAGCTATCCCTATGGCATCTCAACGGTGTCAATCAATATTTATTGAATGGACTTACAAGATCAGAGCAGTTCTCCGATTTGCAAGTGGGTACCCGCCAAGTTTGTTCGGGGAGGCATCATAGTCGGATAGGAGTAGGTCAATGTACCAATAGGCTGGGTCCAGATGGTCAGCATGATCCTTAGCCGTCATGCTGTGTGAGGTCTTGTTGGATAAGGCTTTGGCAAGTGGGGTGGGGAGGGTAGATATGTTGATCATGGGGCATTCGGTATGGTCAGGAGGAAAAGGTTCAGAGTAGAAGGCTCACAGGATTCCTAGGACTTCAATCGAGCGCACTGGGGTGGTTAGGATCACGTTCCAGCAGACAAAAAATGCCAGCCCCCTCCCTTGATCCAAAGGACCAGGACGACAACAGATTTATTACCACATCACTGGTTGTAGATTAATATTTCTTTGTATTTGTTGTAAGGACTGAGCTTTGTTCCGTATGGGCTGTTGAGCAAAGGAGAACCCATGGGGAAATGATGATCTACTGAGGGTTACGGCCACAATTTTTTTTCTTGATTCACCAATAGCGGAACCTCAACTTGCTCTGAAGTCAATGCTTGAGAGGGGATACCAGATGACCGCATGTGATTTTTGGTAGCGGAGTTTTCTTGGAGTTCTCGTTCAATTTCCTCCAAGGTAAGGATCTTGGCAGGTTGTGACATGGTGACAGGAGGTTAACTTGCCGGCGTCCTAGAACCAGTCAATGGGCCGCTCAAATTTTGATGGCTAGCAGTCGTCTTGAGGGCAAGCAATGGGTCTTCTAGGAGGCTGACAAGGCGGTGAAGATCCGCTGGGCTTGTGATCGGCCGAAAGACTTGACATGGTGGTCCAACTTGCACCACCTTGAGTTTTTTGGCTGGGAGCTTCACAGGCACCAGGGTATTGAGCAGTAGAACCTAAAATATCAAAATATTTATCATTAGTCTCCATTCCGAATGTCTTGTCATTGAAATTGTTAGGATCTTTCTCTAGCCCAGCGGTGGACTCGACCAAGCCGTCATACCGACGGCAAAAGCCCTGAAAACAAAAGATCGGATTGATCAGGCCCAGTCATGGCAATGAGTGAGGGCTTGCCTATTGCTGAAGTAAACCGGGTAATCACAACAATTTGAGTGGATTCAACCGTAACGGTTGGCGGTTGGGTTGACTGAACGGTTGCCGGAAGTATAGGTAACCTGGAAGGCGAAATGTTGCAAAGTCAGGATTCAAGTGGTAGTGGGGGTGGTTGTGTGGAGAAATTACTATGGTGGCGCATGTTACTGGTGCCATGGATGAGGGTGTCGCAGGAGCGTTGATAGGGTTAAGTGAAATTTGAGTTGACGGGATGGGATGAGGTTAAAAGGGGCAAGTGGTCAAGTTGGGGTTCGTTGTGGTCAACCAGTGCTGAACTTCCAGACCAAGTTGATTATCCCTTCCGCTGTAGCAGTTGCACAGTTTAAAGCTAGCATTCGATGGCCCCCCCTTGCATAATTCGCCCTAGCAGCGCGCTGGGGGTCATCTGCCTGCTATTTTTTAACCCTGCTAGAAGGGAATGGATAGCAGGCTGGTCCTGGATGTGTTGGCCTGGTTTGTGATTTTTGTGTATGATAGGGGGAACCCATGGCCAAATTTTGTGTGATTGGCTGTCTCTAATAAACTTGGATTTTACTTCTTTTTCTTTATTTCACCGTGACTTTATCAGTTAATACCTCCTTCCTCATCCATCATCACCTTGTGTAGCTAAAAGAATTACATTCTTGGCAACACAGGGGCTGAAAAACTCCCTCAAGGTGTGGCAAACTCCCACAAGGTGTGTCAAACTCTGGCAAGGAGTGGCATACTCCTGCAAGGAGTGGCATACTCCTGCAAGGAGTGGCATACTCCTGCAAGGAGTGGCATACTCCTGCAAGGAGTGGCATACTCCTGCAAGGAGTGGCATACTCCTGCAAGGAGTGGCATACTCCTGCAAGGAGTGGCATACTCCTGCAAGGAGTGGAAACTCCTGCAAGGAGTGGAAAACTCCTGCAAGGAGTGGAACTCCTGCAAGGAGTGGCATACTCCTTCAAGGAGTGGCATACTCCTGCAAGGAGTGGCATACTCCTGCAAGGAGTGGCATACTCCTGCAAGGAGTGGCATACTCCTGCAAGGAGTGGCATACTCCTGCAAGGAGAGGAGTGGCATACTCCTGCAAGGAGTGGCATACTCCTGCAAGGAGTGGCATACTCCTGCAAGGAGTGGCATACTCCTGCAAGGAGTGGCATACTCCTGCAAGGAGTGGCATACTCCTGCAAGGAGTGGCATACTCCTGCAAGGAGTGGCATACTCCTGCAAGGAGTGGCATACTCCTGCAAGGAGTGGCATACTCCTGCAAGGAGTGGCATACTCCTGCAAGGAGTGGCATACTCCTGCAAGGAGTGGCATACTCCTGCAAGGAGTGGCATACTCCTGCAAGGAGTGGCATACTCCTGCAAGGAGTGGCATACTCCTGCAAGGAGTGGCATACTCCTGCAAGGAGTGGCATACTCCTGCAAGGAGTGGCATACTCCTGCAAGGAGTGGAAAACTCCTGCAAGGAGTGGAAAACTCCTGCAAGGAGTGGAAACCTCCTGCAAGGAGTGGAAAACTCCTGCAAGGAGTGGAAAACTCCTGCAAGGAATGGAAAACTCCTGCATTAAGGAGTGGCAAACTCCTCACAGGAGTTTTCAGGAAAACTCCTCACAGGAGTTTTCAGGAAAACTCCTCACAGGAGTTTTCAGGAAAACTCCTCACAGGAGTTTTCAGGAAAACTCCTCACAGGAGTTTTCAGGAGAACTCCTCACAGAAGTTTTCAGGCAAACTCCTGTTGCCTGACTCCTGTGAGGAGTTTGCCTGCAAACTTTCTTGAGGAGTTTGCCTGAAAACTCCCTTGAGGAGTTGGCCTGCAAACTCCCTTGAGGAGTTGGCCTGAAAACTCCCTTGAGGTGTTTGCCTGCAAACTCCTTTGAGGTGTTTGCCTGCAAGCTATTAACCAGAAGGAAATCCTTCCTTTTGATGAGGCCATTTTACCTCATCAATTGGAAGGACTTCCTTCCAGTCAATGAGGTATACAAACCTCATCAACGGGAAGGATTTCCTTCCGGTTGATCGAGACTGTAAATCTGTTGAGATTAGGCGAACTAAAGTTGAATTGATTAGACAGGGAAACAAACAAACAAAATAAAGAAAAGAGAAATACCTCAAGGACCAATTTGGTATGCTGGATAACGAGGACAATGAGGATAAACAAACAAACAATAACCACCACACTATGCAGAGACTGAGACTAAAGGAAAACAAATCAGTAAGAGAAAGAAGAAAGAGAGAGAGAAGAAATAATACCCAAGCTTGAAGGATGAAGAGTTGAGTTGTGAGCTGAACTAGTCTCAATGATTTGGTTCTGGGTCAAGATGAGGAAAGTTCGCCAGGGGAAACGTTTCCTGAACTAGAGTTGGCAACTGCAAGTAGTCAGGGAGCCGCGAGGATGAAGCACTCTTGATTTCAACACAGATGCTATGTAAGTTTTGTGTGACAACCATGTCATTAATCATGGTTCGGCAGTGAACTATGTCAATAGGGCCGATTCCGCCTTGGTTGGCCAAGGCAATGCCAGGATAAAATGTGGTGGACCTGGCTGGCTACTGTCTTTGTAGGCCTAGACCCTGCCCGAATAATGCTCAGTCGGCCTGGGGCTAGGCCCACAGTGACTGAGTCATCATTGGCCGCCAATGAAGAGTCAGTCTCCATCCATCATGACCAAGTCAATCAACATGGTTTGGGTGTGAACCATGTTGATTGGGCTGATGAAGGCTTGGTAGGCCAGGGTAATGCCAAGATAATATCTGGTTGGCCTGGCAGGCAACTATATTTGTAGGCATAGACCCTGGCCGACGAATGCCCTGTCGGCCAGGTGCTAGGCCGACACCGACTGATTCATCAGTCGGCCTGCCAGTTTCCAGGCCAATGAAGAGTCTGTCAGTGTAGGCCAGGTCAATCTACATGGTTTGCGGTCGAACCATGTCTCCTGGGCCAATGAAAGCTTAGTCGGCCTGGGCACGGCCAAGGATAACCCTTCTGTGGTCCTTGGCCAACCAAAGGGTTTGTCGGCCCGGCAGGTTGGCCAAGTGTTTGGGTGCTTGGCCGACAAAGGCATTTGTCGGCCAAGCAGGGTGGAGTTTAAGCCCCTCCTGCTGAATCATTGGCCAAACAGCTGACACTTACCGACAGGGTGATGTCAGCTCATTCTACATTACTGGAAGGGTGATGGTTGCTTTGTCGGCCTGGGCACGTCCCCTTCTCAAGTGTTGGGGTGCTAGGCTGACTAAGGCATTTGTCGGCCAAGAAGGGCGGAGTTTAAGCCCCACCATCTGCTGAATCATTGGAACAGCTGACACCTGCCGGCAGGTTGATGTCAGCTCAATCAACATGCTTTGGGGCCCAAAGTCTCTGGGCCAATGAAGGCTTCATCAGCCATCCATATCCTCCCCAGAACCACATTGATTTGCCCATCTCCCCCTTCGGTCCATCAGGTCTCCTCCTTTGAATCAACGAGCAACTGTTTCCCCACCTTTAAGATCATGGACGAGATACCAGGTATGAACTTAAAGGTTCAACTGATCCCTTTGTTAGTTCTGACCTGAGTTTTTTTTTTTTTTGGCCAGAGTGAGCAATAATTTACCACCTCTGTGAGATTATCTCCAACCCTTCATGCAACCAAGAGGATCTCAGTCTGCTAGAGGTCCTCCGGCGATTTTATGTGGCCAAATACCAGGAACTGTTCCATGCTGCCTACCCTCACGCCTGTTTGCCAGACCATGTTCTCCAATGGACTGAGAGAAAGTGCAGCAAATGCGCCAGTCAAATATCATCAGACAGCGAAGACGAGAAGTCAGAAGATAGTGACACAACCAATAAGTCCAATCAGCCCAACACCGTTGGTCCGACCAAAAAATCCCCTTCAACAATTGGGAAGCATGACTGGTCGCCAGACGCATGCATGACCGGCAATCAAACGATCATCCCCTTTCTGACCCAATCGAGGTTCCCGATACTGACTGGCTTCCACTTGGTAATGAGCCACCCCCGATTGCCAAGGGTATGTTCGTTGACACCGTTTTCAACCAGCCCCAAGGGCAAACCACAACTGGACCCGGTCAAGATGAGCCTCCTGCCTGCCAGACAGACAAAAACCACCCGGATACACTTGAAGCACACAACCCCAGGCTCCGGCCTCCAAATCCTTGCTCATCAGAAGAATCCACAAGGCTGGAAGATGGAATTGAGGGTCATGTGGGCCAAGATAATCTGGGGATGCTTGATAAACCCGACTCAGAGCCTAACCCTCCGATTTCTTGCTCAACAGAAGCGGCCTCCAGGCCGAAAGATGGGGAGCTGTTCCCTTAATTCCAACTGATTTTGTCACCTCAGCCAGTCTGGATCCGACAGTGAAGATGACAACTCCCAAGATATCCTGACCTGGTCCAAGGGGGCAGACCCCTTGGATAATGACTGTGATTCCGAGTGGGACTCTGATCCCGAAAGTGACTCATCCGCCTCTGAGGAATGCCTTTTGCCAGCCTGGCATCACAAGGACTCCGGGGCCACTCGGGGAGATGTGTCCCCCTCGGCAAAGAACCCACTCATCCTCATGATTCCATTACCCCAGCAGACCAGGTAATCTTGCAAGGCTGGGCCCTGATTTTCATTTTTGCAATCCGGCACCCCTCCTCCTCCTGTACCTCAAAGTAGTACTAATCCCATATCCCGGCTCCACCGTCATGTGCCAACGAAATCATCCAGTTTGGCCCTTTGCGCCCTTGGGCCGCCTGCCAAGGAACCTCTCACCAAATGGCTGCCATGTTACCCAATTCCCGACTGGCACCCTGACCCCCAGGTTCTCATGGGAGTGGCCCTGACGAGTGGTTAGTGAATTAGTTTATGCCCCTCACAGGCGGTTTGGCTGGCTCCACCAAACACACACGATGGGCAACCCCAGGACCTCAACCAATTGGTAAGTTAGGGCCATGCTTAATATATTGATATATCCGATATAGGTGATATCATGGGTTTTGTGATCTCAACAGAGCTACTTCTTGACCTGCCGGCGGGGGCAAGAAAGCTTATGGAGTTCTGGGAGGATAACAAAGACACCACCGTTAACCCAATCAAAACCAACCCCATGATTGAGAATTCGAATGCCATCATCAATAATCTCCCTCGGCTCCTTGGCCGCAAGGTTCCAAATGAGCTGACAATCAAATCTCTGCCTGTGCTTAAGCAGATGCAAAGATGGTGAGTTGCCGAGCTACCTTCAAACAGCTGAAACAACAATGCAACAGAGGCCATCCTGGTAATCCACCCGGACGGCTGTCTCATTGGCAATCGATATGTCAATCGTGCTACTTTGGCTCCAGGAAACCCAGAAACGCCCGCACCAACCGCTCACCCCCTATTCCCAGTGATTAAGCACACCCAGAACCAGGTCCGCGGCGCATGGAAGCAACTTGAGAAGGCCCTGCGGGATGTCAGTATGGTCCTATCTTGGGAACAAGCCGGGCAAACCCTTGACATGCTCTATTATGCTGATGAGTACTCTGATCGACCCATGCTGGCAGTCCACGAGTACTTCCTGGACCTTGCTTTTGTTTTGACCCACAAAAACGAGCCTGGAGAGCCCACTGTTAAAACCACATGAGTGGCAGGAGATTCACTGGCGCCTGGAGGCATCTGCATAGCTTATGAGTACATAGTCTTGGTTGTCTCCATTCTCATATCCTTACGTGTGGATCAGAAAGAAACCGACTCGTTCTTAACCCATCAGATGAACAAGAACACCCATGAGAAAAGGCAGCGAGCCCATACTAAAGCCCTCTTGGCCTTGGCTCACTTCCTGGTTGTGGGACCCGGTACAATCTTTGCCATTCCAACCGATCGTGGCTATGGTCCTCAGTGAAAGTCAGGGATGCTTTTGGAAGTGGGGGCAAGCATTATCGACAACCAATTAAATCGGAGCGGCCCACACAGCAAGCCTGTTTGGGGACCTTTTGGAAACACCCGACTCTATGTGATTGATGGGGTTTGGTGGGAGCGCCCCTATCAATTGGAAGAGGGCCATGGCCGTTTTTTGGATCATATTACGGTGGAGCAGCTGGCTCGGGTTTTTTGGGAGGATGTGGCTCTTATGAATGACTACCAACAACAAACTGATGCCGAGGTGACCTGGGTGGTGCCCGGGGAAGTCAGCTTGGCTTGCTAAACATAGTATTATTATGTTGTCCCTGGTCCTCTTCACCCTACTTTATGTGACACCACAATATCTATGTTATTAGAATGGCCAAGCTTATGACGAGTGCTACCACAATGTGAGGCCAGATGTAGGCCAAGTTGGGCAACAACGGTATAAGATATGGCCGATGAACCTTTCATCAGCCATGCCACAGCTTGGACAATGGATGCTTCATTGGCTAGGCCAAAGAAGCGTTCATTGGCCAAGCTTGGCCCTAGCCACCAGATGAACGCTTCAACGTCCAAACTAGTGCTTGGCCGATAAAGCGTTCATCGGCCATGCCTGCGCTTGGCCGACCAAGAATGAAGCTTTCATCTGCCAGAGCATGGCCAATGAAGGGTTTCTCGGCCATAATGTTCACCTGCAAATATGGGCCCATCCCAAACACAAGGATATGCAAGTACAGATGTAGCCAGTATGCCCGTACAGGCTCCTGACCCAACAGGTGCTATAATTTTACCTGTCCCCACCCAAAAGCACTCGACCCGGCAATCCCTATTACCATCTCCTCCCATTTATCCTCCCCATACTACAAGCATCTTACTCCCTCCTACGACTTCTCCCCGGTTACTAGGGTCGTCAAACCCATCATCACACTCGAGGTGACCTATCAGAGCGGGGGAATGTCAATCCAGATGGGTCAGACCAGCAACAGCCACCCAATCCTCATGTCATTTCAAGGGGTTTGAGGACGTATCCTCAACGGTCAAGGTCTCTCTGGCCAACGATGGATCTGGGAGACACAAGAGCACCAACAATGAGCCCCCCACTAGGCCGGTCCTAACCATGGCAGAGCCTGCAGAACCGTTGTGTCCCCGTCTAGACAGCAACACTCCGGAGCCTTCTCCTCCAACACCCGAGGGGGTCAAGACGCGAGCCAAGCCTATGGATACACATGTGGCATGCTCCCCCCCCCCCCCCCCCAAATAGCCTCCTTTGGCAAAGGCACTATCCGGCCAAGCTGCCCAACTCAAGAGATTGGTGCCACTTTCAGGCATTTCTACGATCCAGCCACATTCGACTGGATGACAAGGATACAAGGAATATCCTCATGCATCACTGAATTGAAGACTGGTCCGATTTCAACTTCATGACCGTTAAGGGGCTAAGGCACTGGGGCATCAGGAGGGGGCCCGCCCGTCAATTAATCAGACATGCTATGAGAGCTAAGGAGGAACTTGAGTTCTTTTGGGATGACAAAGCACCTGCTCTGGATGAAGAAGGGGACACATGAGGACGCTTGGAAACACTTGAATTTTATTTTAAGTAGTAGGAAAAATGATTCCTAAGGATCATACAAACAGTCCCTGATAATTTTGTGCTTGGTCCACATAGACACAAAATCTGAAGCAGAAATATCCGCCAAATCCTCAGAGTCAGGAGGCAACCCTCTCAACTCATCAAACCGCCCCTCTTGAGCCGTGTGGACGTCCCAGCATTGAAGATAAATAGTCTCCCGTTAATTCAATAAGTTGTGCAAGATCATGCACGTAAAAGTGTTGTTTTGTGCCCGCATAGGATTGGCATTTTGCGCATGGGCAAGGATGCGGAATCGGTTCTTCAAACATCCAAAAGCTTGTTCTACTACTATCCGAGTTGAACCAATTGTTTGCAAGGTTGACTATGGAAGGGTATGGAACCAAGATTTTCATGTTGGATAGATAACCAGCATCACCTATCAAGAAGGAGTCTGGCGGGATCATAGGGTGTATATGGCTCCCTCTCTCCAAGCTCTGACCAAGTAGAGAGTGTTGAAACACCCGGCCATCGTGCATAGACCCAGGCCCACCTCCAACAACCTGGACAGCAGATAATAATAAATCAGCAATGAAATCCTCAAAAATACATAGTGGAATTTGCCAGATATCACTCCACATTTCAGAAATTCCCCTCACCATCAACTACACATTGAAAAACAATTGATGCCCAGCTCTTCCTATTGATGTAGCCTTTCCAATTGTCATTTGGGGGGATAGCAATTGGAATGTGTGTTCCATCAATTGCGCCAGAAATTTGAGGAATACCCTGACGTTGTAAAGCTCAAAAGTGTCAGTGAAGACCTTTTGCTGAGTTTTGAAAGGTATGTGTGAGGATGCCTCTGCCAATTCGAATACTAGACACTAAACAAGCCTCCCAATCTTGGATTGGAAAGTTTTATGTAGTGATAGTAGGTGTATCAAAGATACTACTTTTGTTTTAGAAGTGGATTTGGTTATAAGTTGTTATTCAGGTGAGTTGATGTTGTTGATGTTATTGATGTTGTTAGAGTTGTTGATGAGGTTATGATGATGAAAGGCTGGTGATGATGATGTCTGATGGTATGGATAAGATAAGGATAAGGTTACTGAAGAGGTGTTGAGTGTGGGAGCAAATGCTTCAACCAGGGATTAAACTCAGGTCCTTTGGGTGAGTGAGGGTATATAAGTTCAAAAAAGGGTAAAAATGAGGCAGGGTGAAGGCTCCTTATTTTGGATATGACTTGAGTGAGGATTGAACGCGTGACCTTGAGGTCAATATAGTTGATGGTTATAATTGATGAGGGTGTTATTGCAAGATATTCAGGTGGGTATCAAGTTGATAAAGTATAAGGTGGATAATAAAATATAAGACTAGAATATTCAGGATATAGAAAGTTGGATGAATGTAAAGTGACCAGTGCCCAATATATTGGATGATGGGATGGTGGCTTGGTCAGGAACAACTGGCAGGCAGAAGGCCTCCTTATATAGTAAAAAATGAGGGATTTTAGCCAAAGGGGTACACCCTGAATATTGGCCTGAAGATCCACTAAGTGGCTGTGACTAGTCTATCTACCATATGTCCCTTTTGTATCCAGCCTAAAATACAGAAATGCAATATGAAAAAGCAGTCCCAGTTGTGGTTGTGACTGTTAGAAAGGAATTCAATATGAAAAATGTAGTCCAAGTTGTGGTTATGCCTGTTATAAAGGAATTCAATAACCATGTATGCGATATATATTCAAAATGCCCCCAAGAATTGGCCACAAAGAGGAATGTCCCTGTATCTTCTAAACCAGTAGAGTTATGAGGGTGGTTCCAGTGAGTGAGTAGAGGTTACTTTGGCTGTAGAATCCATTTCTGATTTCATTTTGACCCTATTGTGAGTGTATAAAAAGATATAATAAAATTTTGAATTTTCCCTGTTAAGAAACACAGGAAAGTATACCACAATGTTTCTGAAAGGATTCCATGATTTCAGCCCACTGTTCAGTCTCATCGGTTGGGGGGAAGCTGCATATATTCAAATAGGCCAATGGCAATGTCAGCGGTGAATGATAGTAACTCAAAACCAAGAATAGATACTTACTTGACCATCCGCCTCCTGAATACCTTAAGAATGGCATTCACGAAGCAGCCTGAGGCCTTGTCGGCCATTTCTTTGCTGATGGTCACGTACAATGTGCCGTGTGAGAGGCGGTATAGTCCAATGGTGATTTGAGCTTCCACGACCTAGGGGGTCTTGCGACAGGGAGTCCCGAAGTTCTTTGGCCAACCACCTGAAATCCTTGAGAGACAACCAGAATAACTCTAGGAATCAGACTGGGGGGATGCGGTCATTGTTCCAAGGCTACCAACGTGGTGGATGAACAAAAGCCATGCGTGGGGCGCAGATGTAGACCAGTGAATCCTTGGCAAGCCATTCGGCCATCAGGTGATGCCATAGGACCACGTAGGAGGCTGCTGGGTTGTACATTGGTGTTTTGGCGGCCTTTTTCACGGTAACTTTGGTTGGGCGGCCGTTTTTGCGGGAATTCTCAGTATGTTTATAATTGTACATACGTTTAGAACTGGTTTCGAAATGTGTTTGGCTTTTATTTTTAGTTTATTTCTACTGCTGTATTGTCGATTCAAGTAAATTATAAAATTGAATCAAAAACAGGTTTATAATTGGGGCCTTATGTGTAACAGCTGATCTACAAAATTATTATCAAGTAAAAATTTGGTTAAGAATAATGCTACAATAATAAATAGTTTTAGTTATAAAACAAGATCCTTCTTGGAAGACCCCCTTTTTTCATCATTCTTTCACAAGACCAATGAGTACCACCAAGTTCACTACCCACTCACTTCTTATCAGGAATGTGTCGGATCCATCCTGTCTCAAAAGCTTTTTCCACATTGTTGTGTTGTGTCCAAAACACCTGCAACTGAACCCAATTCCCCATCCTTCTGGCACATATGCCAGTGGAAAAGCCCTAGCTGGATTGGGCCAACCAAAGGGCAGGACTTGCAGGGTATTTTTATTAGTCACTTTTGGCCAGAGGGCCTGGGTGCCTTGACATCAATTTGGCCAGTATATCATCCAAAATGTCCATCATTAAGTGCGTGGTCAAGAGGCTGAGATATCCTGTAACCCTGAGCCATCAACACCCCTTATCTTCTGTTGGGGTTTGCAACACTGTCACATGGTTTCTTGAATCTTGTCTGGGTCCCAATCACATAAAAAGATGTGCCAGCCTAGGTGCTCCTTTCTGCATGGACTGAAATACAGCCATGCCCAAGAGCTGGCAGCTTTGAGGTATAACATGATAAATTACAACTTGTCAAAAACTAGAACAGCAGGCCTCTTTGTCACAGCAGTGTCAAACATGTCCAGTCGATAACGCAGCTGTCAGAATGTGAAACAACGGCCACCAACAAAACACCACATCCAAGTTCAACTCTTGTGACTCACCAAACCACCCAGAAGAAAAAAAGGCTCAACAGAAAATGTATAGGTGTTGAAATAAATAAACATGTTTTGCAACGAGGAAAACAAGCAAACAAAAGAAGGGACAATGAAGTAGTTGATACACTGGTACATGATCATTGGCGGTAAGAGAACGATTCAGAAGGAAAAGAAACAACCTCCACACATAAAAAAAAAGGAATGGCGGCCAGGAAAAATAAGAACGATAAGGTTCAATTGGTGAAGAGTCTCAGAATAATAATAGTAAAACAAACGGATGCGCATGATGTCCCTGTATGTTCCTCAAGAGAGGGAGAGAAGTGACGTGAGAAGTTCGGATGCGAATTGATGCGTGGACGTGTACTCAGAGGGGGAGGAGAAAGGGGAGATAGTGGTAGGTCACAAAAAGAAGGTACAAAGGGGGAGTTTGAGACGAAGTAGGTTTTCTTCAGAAACGTGTTCAAAGAAGATATATAAAAAAAAGAAATCTATGAGGGAGAAGGAGGACTGGAATGGATGGATGCAGTAGGAAGTGATTCGGGGTCAGCGATCCCTTTGATGTGCGGCAAATGTCGGAAGTTGCCCGTGTCTGGTTGGCGATTAGCTCGAGCGATTGCAACACATCTAACAACCAGAGAGAAAAAGTCAGTCGCGAAGATGATTGTGTGACCAGATAACTACTTACCGACTCATGGAAGCGTCCAGGTCGGCTCTTCGCAAAGGTTTGGTGACGTAATCATCTAAAGATTGGTTGTTTCGAAGTCAGCTTTCAGCAAGTCTTTAAATTTTCAGCCTACTTCGCTTACCCATTCCTGCGTCTATACATCGCTCTCGGTCTCCCAGCCTGTGTGAATCATTAAGTATCAGCGCTTGATTCGCGACGAAAGCATGCAAAAAGACAAAAACAACGTACATTGCATGGGCCGTCAGCGCGATGATCGGGACCCGATCGAGGTGGTTAGCTTCCTCGTGTTTGCGTATCAAGCTTGTAGCTTCCAGGCCACCCCTAACAGAAAAAGTGAACAGAAAAAGTAAGCCCGCCAGACCCCTCTCCCTTCAAAATAGGCCGGGGAAGGATGACTGACATTGTGGGCATGGATACATCCATCAAGACCAGGTCGTAGGTGTTCTGGGTAGCAGCTGCGACCGCAAGTTCGCCATTGTCCACTACTTGTACCTTGTGCCCGCCCATGTCCAACAGCTTGGTAGCAACCTTCTGGTTGACATGATCTACAAGCAGTTGCCTTGGTGAGAAACTTAGCCAAATAACACAGGGTTTGCCTTGCAAACTTACTGTCTTCAGCCAATAAGATCTTATAGACCGTCGAACAGTTCGAAGCAGCCGTGGTCATGGTTTGGTCGAGAGCGGAGGCAAGAGCATTAAACAAAGTCGAAGGCGACACAGGATACTCAATACAATTTGCGATTCCATAATCCAGACAGACTCTGTAAAAGCAAAAGTAGATTTTCTTGATCATCAGAACATGGTTCAAGGACAATAAATTATCGAGATGCTTGTGCACTGACTTGATATCCAACCTGGGAAGCTCTTGAGCGATAAGAACTGTCGGAACGTGTCTCAAACCTTCGTAATCCCTCAGTTGTGAAATACGCTCCAACTAATGAATTCATGTCAGCAGTCGTGAATTTTCTTTTCGTCCGTGTGCAGAAGTAACTTACCGAGTCAACAATAATCGCGCTCCACTTCTGGTTGGTATCCTTAAGAGCCATTACATTGGCCTCTTGCAAGGATCCGACGACAGTGAGAGAGAGTCCAATAATTTGGGCCACTTGAACAATCTGGAGTTCTTCACCAGACTCTCTTGCGACCACGATTACCCGAGCTTGTGGGTAGACGGGCTTCTTAGCCCAATCCTCGAACGGTTTTTCGTCGTCCGATTGAACCATAGTAGTAAAGTAAAAACTAGAGCCGTGATTATATTCACTTTCGACCCATAATGTGCCTTCCATGAGATTGACGAGACGCTTCGAGATCGTCAGTCCTAAACCTGTCCCTCCATATTTCCTGGTGGTTGAGCCATCAGCTTGACAGAATGTGTCAAAAATCAAGTTCAGTTTATCAGGCTTGATTCCGATTCCAGTGTCAAAGACACAAAATTCAAGACGATGCTCCCCGGTCGCAGGATCGAGTTGAGCAACTTTACAGCTCAGGCCAACATGTCCACTAGAGGTGAATTTAATTGCGTTGCCAATCTATGGGAATGGAAATCCTTAGTTAGCACGGCATAAAGCGGGCAGAAAAAGAACACACGACTAACCAAATTAGTAATGACTTGACGCATTCTGAATGGGTCTCCAACCACAAAATCGGGGACGTCAGGGGCTATTTCAAACACTAATTGCAAGTTACTTGTCAAGGCTTTCACAGCCAACGACTTCAAAACTGTAGAGATAATCAATTAGCTATGGTTCATCAGTAGGAAGTAAACCAGAATGCCATACCATCAAAGATTGATGTTCGGAGGCCGAATGGCACTTTCTCAATCGTCATTCGACCAGCTTCGATTTTGCTGAGATCCAAAACATCATCTGTGGGGCGAATGGGAGAGCAAAACTGGTTTAGACGTTTGTAATCAAAAGAAATGGCTATCATTTCGAACTCGCCTATGATTAGTAATAAGTTATTAGCCATCGCGTGAACAATTGTTAAGTTTTCGCGTTGTTGACGCGTTAGTTCAGTGGCCAGGGTGATTTGGGTCATCCCAATAATGCCATTCATAGGTGTCCGAATTTCCTGAAAAAAGGATGTGGACCAGAAACCGATTGTTAGGCAAAAGGAGGTCGTGCTCATCGACAGTGGAGACTGACATGACTCATGTTGGCCAAGAACTCCGACTTGCTCCGGTTAGCTAGTTCAGCAGCTTCTCTGGCCGCAGTGTTTTTCTGCAGAGCATCGCGTAAGCTGAAGACCATGGAGTTGATCTGATTCTTCAAGCTGTTCATTTCACCAGAGGCTTCAACCGTGACAAATGCGCTGAAGTCCCCATTGGTGGCTGCAGACGAAATCTGGGCAAAAGCTCTAACTTGAGCTATGAGGAAATTATTCCCCAAAAAGAGAAATGGGCAGCAAGGTAAGCAAGACGCTTAAAAAGCCATGAGGAGGGGCGGATTACCAGTTAGGTTCATTGCCATTTGATTAACTTGCTTTGTGAGGTCTTTCCATGTCCCATCTATGTCGGTCACGTGAGCAGTAACGCCGAGGTTACCTGTAGCAATCCAGTGAGCTTCAGTATAGAAATAAATAAATTCAAAATAAAAAAACACGATCAGGGCTTACCATTTTTCCCAACTGCCAGACAAACTTTACCGACTTCTGAAGCAAAAATATTCAAACGATCAATCATTGTATTCTACGAAAGGAAGAGTGAATCAGTACCAAGATGACAAAAGCACTTGTTTTTTGGTTTACAGATTTCTGACAAATGTGCGTACGACTGTATCCCTCAATTCAGCAATTTCACCGGCGGCTTCAATGTCCACCTTCATACCCAAGTCTCCCTGCGCCACGGCCGTAGTAGTAATCGCAATAGAGCGCACTTGGCTCGTGAGTCGATCGACCATTGTGTTGACGCTGTGCAGAGATAGCCCGTGTAAGAATTTGTTCTCTTGGACACAAGTTGAAAAATCAGCTCACCAATCAGTCAGATTTCGCCATTCGCCATTGACACCTTCAACGTTAGCTCGACCTCCTGCACTCAGCATAACAAATTCAGTAAATTTACACCTAGGGAATAGAAGTAGCGAGTCAATTGCTCACCAAGTTTTCCATCGAACCCTACTTCCCTTGCGACTCTGAAAAAGGGAGGGGGGAAAGGACACGCAGGATACAAAAAAAAGGGGGAGTGAGAAAACAGATAAAAAGCCAGTCCTTGGTGATGGTCTAATGAAGCCCACCTAGTAACCTCAGAGGCAAACAAGCGCAAAGAGTCCACCATGCCATTGACAGTGGACTTAAGCTCAAGGACTTCCCCTTTGACATCTACTTCAATCTTCTGACTGAGATCTCCTTTGGCAACCGCTGTGGTTACCTTGGCAATGCCTCGCACTTGTGTGGTTAGGTTGTGTGCTGTAAGAGGGAATGGAGAATGTGTCAGAACATCAAGAGAAATGTAAAAAACGTGAAGGCGATTCTGATCTAGTTTACCCATCGTGTTGACGTTGTCCGTGAGCGTTCGCCATGTGCCAAAAACATCCTGCACTTGGGCTTTCCCTCCCAATTTGCCTACAGGAAAGACATGATGTCAATAATCAATACTAACCAGAAATCCAACACCTAGTATCAACATTCAACATCCAAAGATTTTTCTAGGCGCATTGTTCCTTATGATTTCATTTTACGCGTTATCTTTTCATTGACGTGCTTTATGCTTAAATTGAGACGGGAGTT
Source organism: Puccinia horiana (assembly GCA_001624995.1). Classification (NCBI taxonomy): domain Eukaryota; kingdom Fungi; phylum Basidiomycota; class Pucciniomycetes; order Pucciniales; family Pucciniaceae; genus Puccinia; species Puccinia horiana. Next base: position 690,747 of record LWDY01000027.1, on the reverse strand, counting down.
TCTTGATCATGATCGGTGAAAATGAAACTTAGAAAAAAAGATTGTTGTCTAAATTCACCTTCTGTTCCGACCTGTTCCAGACAAAAGATTAGGAGTGTGTGAGGCTTTTGCAAGAGAGGTGCAATGTCAGATCCAAGTGATGACTGACCTCAAGTGCGACTCGACTGACTTCCTCAGCAAAGGATCTCAATGTAGAAACCATCGAATTCACGGTCAACTTCAGCTCGAGTATTTCACCTTGTGCGGATACCGTTATCAAGCGCGTGAGGTCACCCTTGGCCACACAGGTGGTGACAATTGCGATTTCTCGGACTTGATCGGTTAGGTTTTTAGCTTCGGAGTAGTTTGAGAGATAAAAAAAAAGGTAAATAAGGTAAAACATCATAGATAAAGCAATGGGCGGAAACCAACCCATCCTATTGACGTTGCTTGTCAAATCGAGCCAAACACCCTGGACATCTGCAACTACAGCTTGACCACCCTGTATGTGTAGAGAAAATAAATATCAATCGTGACTTAACATAATGGGTAATCACTCACTAGATTACCATGTACACCTGTCTCAAGTGCAACTCTGGTCACCTCTGTTGAAAAAACCTTGAGCTTGTCAACCATTCCTAGATCGGCAGATTGGAATATATGAGTTTGTTTTTGCCGAAAAAAAGTAATAATGAAAAAAGCGTACCATTGACTGTCTGCTTGAGTTCAGCCATCTCACCCATAACTTCGACTTCGATTTTATGATTCAGATCACCAGCGGCGATTGCGGAAGTGACAGTAGCTATGCTTCGTACTTGACTGGTCAAGTTCGAAGCTACGTCGACAAATCCAATCAATCCTTTCACTTCACCTGTTTGTTTAATTTGATGGGGCAACTTTACTTACCCATTTGATTTACGTTGTCGCGGAGTGTCTTCCATGTGCCTTCGACACCGTGCACAACAGCTTGTCCTCCTAGTCTGCAAGGTCAGAAATTACACAATTATCAGTAAGCTGGTAGATGAAATATTTTCAAAGGTTCAAGGAAATATCAACGGACCTTCCTTTAGTACCCACCTACAAAGAGGCGGTAAATAAAGACAGACTCAATAATCACGCCAAGAAGAAAGATAACAGAGGGAAGGATGGACATACATCCAAAGCCACTCGGCTAACTTCCTCCGCGAAAGATCTCAACTGGTCAGTCATGTCGTTAATAGTGATTGCCAGTTCCTGAACTTCGCCTTTGGCCTCGACCTGAATCTTTTGGCTAAGGTCGCCTCTCGAGATCGACTTGGTCACGCCAGCAATAGCCCGTACTTGTTCAGAAAGATTCGCAGCAAGGGTATTGACGACATCCGTGAGTTGTCGCCAAGCGCCTTCGGCGCCTTCAACGACTGCCTGTCCACCGAGTCTACCTGAATCCATGGGGGGAAAGCATGAGTGCCCCGACACGCAAAAGAAATTAGAAATGCAGAAAGAAATCTCACCTTCAGTTCCGACCTGTTGAGGGGTAGCAACACAACACGGCAGATTCCTGAAATTTTAAGTAATTGTTGAGCTTTGTGCACGTTTGGGCAACATACCTCTATAGACACCCTTGTCACTTCCCCAGCAAAACAGCGTAGCTGTTGGACCATTCCGTTTACGACAGCTTTAAGTTCAGTTAAATCATGCCCTTGGACATTGATTGTTACAGTCTGCGACAAATCCCCACGAGCAACGGCCTGGAAAGAATGGGGTCAGTCAATGTTGATGCATTCCTCGAGAGGTGATAAGGTTTGTTCAGACAGACCTTGCAGACTCGGGCAAAGTCGCTGACTTGGGCCTTCAACAATTTCAACTCTTCTTCGGCGGTGAGCTCCTTGTTGTTGACGATGATCTTGTAGGGCTTTGAAACTTCTTGCTTTTCTTCAGTGGCAACGAAATGGGAAGTGGGCTTTTCCTCCATGTGATACGATCTTTGAAGCTCTGGCCGGTCATTGATAACAGTAGGGCCATTGTCTAAGTTGACCAACTTGTCGTCTAAAAGATGAATTAAACCGTTGAGGATGATGATTTCATTTTGCTTGAGGTTATCAGTGTGAGCGGGCGAGTGGTACGAGTGATGATTGAAAGAGTTCTTGAGGATGTACTCGTTGAGCTCGAGCTTGATTTGGCGGTATTGATCGGCTGCTTCAGCTTGGCTTTGACAAACACCGGAGGATGTTGTGATAGGCGAGAGGGATTGAATCTTGAGGAATTGTTCGGCTAGAAAGTCTGTGAATGTGGCCTTGTAAGGTGTGTGATACACCGAGGGTAGGTAGCTCAGAGGTGAGAGTGAGGGTGGCAAAGCGTTGGGTTGAACTGAATTGTCGGCTACATCTTGAGTGTGTGTATCTGAAGCCACGGGTTGTAAAAGATGAGAGGTAGTCTTAGATGAGGTGGGGAAGAGGACGGAGGGCGGTGTGAGTGGAGTGGACGGATATTCTTCGCCATCGCTGTGTTGCATCATAGAAGTGCTGGTTGCTTGATGGGCAAGAGATTGACAGAATCCAAGATCAGAATAGGGACTGAGGTCGCTGGTAGAAGTGGAGGCGGATGACAGAGTCCGGAGATTGCAGGGTAAGGTCATGTTGAGGTGCGAGTGCCTGGAAGGTAGTTTGCCACTGAATAGGGCGGAAGCGGCTGAGCCATTGATACAATGACTAGGGGACGTGTGTAACAGACTGGTCAGTACATGAAGGGGAAAAAAAAACTGGAAAACAAGATGATGTCTTACTGGGCCGGATGAGATGATGGATCGGCTGGGTTATAGGAAGGATGAATCGGAGGTTTGGTTGTTGTGGAGAAATGCATCGACGGGGCAGTTGAGGGAGGGGACATTGATTCAAGGCTGGGGGCATTATCTAGCAAAGCTGGATCTTCAGGACCGTTTGGGGAAATTTTCTGATTCCAAGATTGAGAGCATTGATCGTGTAGTTCGCTACCGCTGGGGTGCGAGTCGCCGGATCTTGGGCTGCCTGCACGGTTGGGTTGAGAATCGATGTGGGTGGATGATAGCGCAGAGGCAGAGTGCTTGGCAAGCAGGGTAGAAGAGGGGAGTTGTCTGATGAGGAGCGGATTCTGAGCTAGAGCGGAGCCTGCAAGCGAGTAGTGAGAGATCAGTTGACTGGAGGAAGGGTGGCATGGTTTGATGGTGGTGATGATGCAATCAAATTAGGACTTACTCAAGGCTGATGCTGGGACAGAAGATGCAAGAAGCTTGGGTGGCGAGGGTGAATTGAGAGGGGGAGAGAGTACAGGGTCGGAGGTCTGGTTGGCGCCGGGAAAGTAGACTGACATGCTGATGGGTCTCTACTGGTTTGAGATTTGCTGGAGAAAGGGAGAATCGCAATTGAAAAAGATTGTGGTAAATTTTGAGGAAAGAAGAAATTCTGAGGATGCAGCTTACTTGCAAATGATAAGGGGCTGAGTGACAGCCGCAGCCGAGTTTTGGTTTACGCAATGGACCAATAGAAAAAGAGGACCATCGTCAGCGCCATTTAGTCGAAGCACGAGGAAATACATGATTAAGTACATAAGAGTCAGAGTTGCATAAGGAGGGGCAGTTTACAACACAAGAAATAAAAAGTGTTTGATGATTGGGAGATTGACTGCGGAATGATGATTGTAGGGACAGGATTGCTCACCAGTGGAGGATGGGTGTGAGCTTGTGAGGTCTTGTCGATATGGGTCGAGAGATTGCAGTTACAAGTGCGAATGGATAGGAAAGCTTGGCAGGATATGAGGAAAGGAAAGGAAAAACACCTTCGAAAAGACCGAGTGTAATTTAAATAGACAGTCACAATACTTAAGGTATGTAATTGTATCGAGCCAAAGGACGGAAAGATTAACCGCCAAAGAAGCAAAGGAAGATAGTTTGGATTAAGATAGTTTGGATTCTGGAAGGAGATTGTTTTGTTAAAAAGGAGCGACAAACAAGTGATCTTCGAGTGGAACACGGTCAACTGGGAAACCGGAAATCGCTTGCAGGGTGTAGCAGCTGTGAGGGGGAGATGGAAGTCAGTGGACGCACTCCAGCAGATTACAAACGTCCAATCATAATAAAGGAATACGAAGAAGCATTGACCGCCGTCCAAGATAGATTGTTCTGGCTTGACAATCACACAAACCAAAAAAGCTTCTTACGTCAAGTGCATTGTAGCCAAGAAGGATAAAGAGAAACCACTATTCCCGAGGAAAACACACCAGCTATCGATTTGTCGGAGTTCTAGTTGGGAGTGATCACTTCCGACCTACAATCTGTACCCTGCAACTGATTCCAGGCCATCAGCACTCCGATCGATGAGCTCATCAGGAACCAAGAACTTCCCGTCGAATTGACAATCCAGCCTTTTACCTCATGCACACAAACAACCATTACAAGCTGGTGATCATCATCTCGGAGTGCATATATTTATAATCGATTCTAAAATGTGAACCCAACACTCCACTCCGGCTTAAGTCGCATTCGAATTACGCAGTAGTCATGAATCGTCATGAATCGCTGGAAAGGAGTAAATCCATTCCAGTCTTCCAGTCTCTTCCAGTCCTTCCAAGCAGTTCGAGCATCCTCGACTGAGCGTTCAACTCGATTTAATCCTCCTTAAGCCACCTCGACCCCGCTATCAATCTCAAGCAATCTGGAAAAACCTTCACATCCACAGACCTCCACCGAACTGATCATCGGCCTGAACCCCACATCACAAAAAAACAGCGAACCTTTGGAATTCTGTCATTTCTTTTGACTCCTTCCCTGCCACAGATCTCAATCAAAAACTACGGTTCCACCTAATCATCATCAGCTTCCTCCAATTCAAAAACCTCTGACAACTCCACTCATGATTCTTCAATTTTTCCTTAATTTCTATCTACCCATCCAGGAATGGCTAAGAAGTATTGGAAGTAGATTGTCTGCCTCAGTTGCAGCGTACCACAATGCCATGTATACCTCTGGTCATCACTTTGTGTGACATCACTACATTCTCATCATCATCATCATCATCATCATCATCAATGTGTACTTAGCTCACACTACGGTCATTTTGGTGTCGCAACACCCTGCTGCAACACCAAAATGTATGTCACTATACAGATATTTTGGTGTGGCAACACCAGAATGAAAATTTTCAAATCTTTTTCTTGAGGAGTAGGCCCTCCACCAATTCCAAACAAAATTCAGGCACTGCAGGCCAAATCAGCACCAATTTGACCCAACTCATTTTATATTCAATAAAAATAATTTAAAATGGTTTTGAAATTTTTCATTTTTTTCATCATTCTTATCACATGCCATACTGTGATCTCCAATCTTCTTGGCTTGGTTGGAACAATATTGAAGATTTTCAAAAATCTTGCAATAATTCAAGGCTCCACTTGGCAGGGCAATCATGAGCCCCGATTGTTATAAACTTCATTCCAATTATTTTGGGGTTTGCCTGAATATGACAATATCGCTGGGGCATGTTTGGCATGCCCAGTGATGCATTGAAGTTCCTCACAGGAACTCACAATCGCTTATGGTCCCCTGTGAAACTGATTATTTTGTTCTCAACCAAAATAATCAGCGTGAAGACCCCCTAGCAAGGAGTCTTCAACACCACACAACCTGCCCCCTCCCCCCAAAAGACCTCATCAACCATCATCACAATCTCAACCAAGTTGCACCTAGCAAAAAAAGTGATTTGGTCACTTGTACAACCACTTTGCAAGGCGCAGCAATCCCAACTCACAGGGCTGTTCCAAACAGCCCTGTGAAGTGTTCAAGGGACAGATCGAGGTGCGTGAAGATGCAAATAAGGTTATTAAACCCTATTTGCATCCTCGCACAGCAACTCACAATCCCCGCTTACGCTTGGGGCTGCCAAAAGGAGCCCAAATTCATTTCACACTCACTTTTTTAGAGGGTTCAACACGCAACCCACCTGTTTTGAAGGTGTGACCCACCATTTCGGTTGCCAGACCGTTGGGTGGGTCACTCCTTCAAAAAACCTGTCAGGGTTGTGGGTCCCAGGTTGAAAAATCCAATGTCCAACTGGGATGGGTCGCACCTTCAATTCTTTCGGGGAATTGGAGGGTCGTGGACCCAATAACCCACCCCCAATCCAGGGGGGTGGGTTTCAGATTCAAAAAAGCATTTGAAAGTATGGGTTGCGGCTACAATACCCATATTTTTCCCCCAAACCCCCGTACCCCCGGGGGTCACGAGTCGAAATTGGGTTTCGACCAACTAAGAAATCACACCCCTATATCCACCAACAACACTACCAACCCATCAAAACCACCCAACCACTTACAAACCACCCCAACTCCCCCAGCACCCCCAAAAAAAACCCATACAAACCCTTCCAAAACCAACCAAAACCTTCAAAACTCGACCAAAACAAACCCCAACTCCAACCAAGCCTCCTCAGTTCGCCCAAACAAGCCTCAAACTTCCCAAAACCCCTCAGAATATCAACAAAAACTCCAAGAAACCAACCAACATCTCAGTGACACCTACAGCAGCTCCTCTGAAGATGAAGAAGAAAAAGATCAAGCAGGTGGAGAATATCTCTTTCGATTGCCAGCACCGCCGAGGGTGTACTACAACTCAGAAGAACAAATGCTTTCATCAATCAAGGGATTTGCTCGCAACCATGGCTATGTGATTGTTATTTGTCGTTCGGACAAGGACAAGAGGAAAATATTCAAATGTGACCGGTATGTTTTTTCTATTTTTGTTGATTTTCTTTCTCATTGCAATCATCACATGACTGATCATTGTTTTTTGTTTCTTTTCAAATCAACCAATCTCATCAAAATTATCATCATACTTACAGAGAGGTGTACGTACAGGTGAGTGTAATTTCCATAATATTTTTTTTGGATTGTGTCAATCATCAGATCACTGATTTTTATTTTTGTTTATTTTTTTTGTAGGGGTGGAAAGAAGGAAGACAACAAACAATAGGGGGACCCTCGTGATGATTCAAAATTCTCTAGACTCATCGGTTGTCCATTCTCTGCTCACGCGAACTTCCAAAAACCTACTAGGGATTGGTTCTTTCAAACCTACAACCCCAACCACAACCATCCTGCTTCTAGAAATCCCTCTGCTCATGTTGAAAATTGCCGTCTCACTCCTGCTTAGTACGCTAAAGTCAAAAATCTCACTGAAGCTGGTCTCAGACCAACCAAAATTCTCCAAGTCATGCAATCAACAAAAGAACCAAATGAAAATCTTCTAGCCACAAAAAATACTATCTATGTGGCAAAAAGAATAGTCAAAACTGAATCACTTCAAGGCCTCAGTTCAATAGTTCAACTCAAACAAAACCTCTCTGATTCAAACTATACAACTCAAGTAAAAACTGACTCAGGCGTCAATCTTAAAGCTCTTTTTTTCTGTCACCACTCTTCACTCGAACTCCTTCAGTCCTATCACACCATCCTCTTCCTTGACAGCACTTACAAAACCAATAAATACAAGATGCCTCTCCTCCATATTGCCGGTGTAAGAAGGAACAACAAATCTTTTAGCGTGGCTTTCTGTTTTCTAGCAGAGGAAAATCTCAAATTCTATACTTGGGCTCTTGAATTTTTCTGCTCAGTCCTCTCAGTTCATCAAATTACACCTCCAGAAGTAATGATCACCGACCACAAATTAGAATTGATGAATTCGATTGAACAAGTTTTCCCGAATACTGCTCACATACCCTGCACCTGGCACATCGAAAAAAACATTCTTTCAAATGCTTCTCGCTTAATCAAGGATCAAGATCTAGTTCAGAAGATTCTCAGTCACTGGAGCAACTTGACCAAAAATTCGACTCCTAGCAAATTTTATTCATCTTTTTCAAGATTCTCAGTGCTTTATCCTTCTGATTCCATTGCTTATGTTGAGAAGACCTGGATTCTTCTTGCTCCTCAATTTGTCAATGCTTGGACAAAGAAAAACACTCATTTTGACCACCAAACAAGTTCTAGAATCAAATCTTCTCACTCTTACATCCAAAGTCATCTCCTTTATTCTCAATCATCTCTTCCTGAAGTCATCAAACTCATCACTCTTGCTCTAGAAGGAAAACATCACAAAATTAAATCTGAGTTTCATCAACAGAAGATCACCGCTCTACAAAACATCAACTCCATTTTCACTCTCTGTCATGGAAAGATATCCAACTTTGCTCTCCAAATCGCCCAGTCCAACTTTAAATCTATGAATCCTGAAGCTCCTGGAAGATGCAATTGTGCTCAACACAAACAAACTGGAATTCTGAGCAAATATCTAATCGCTGCAATATTTTCAGCTGGTCAGGTTGTGGATCCAAAGGAATTTCATCCCCAGTGGCACTTGAAGATATTTTTATTTTTTTAATTTTCGAAATTCACTGTTTTTTTTCACAAATTCAAATTGATTCTGACTGTTTTTTATTCATTTTTTTAGTATATGAAGCCTCTCAACTACTCCAAAGATACCCAAACTGAAGCAAGAATCAACAAGATCAAAAATTCACTTGAAAACATGAATCCATCCAAATGTGAAGTACATCTGGAATCAATCAATCGACTTCTTGAAGGCTCTGCTTCTCTGGTTGATGTCAAGCTTCCTAAAGGCCCTCAAACCACTCGAGGACGACTGTCTACTTCCTCCAAGAAGAAAAAAATCCACAAAACTGAAACTCGCGAACCCTCTCAATTCAAAATTGTCCAACCAAAACAAATTGCATCAGAAAAGCAAGATCCAATTCCCAAGAAATCCAAGACTCAGCAAACTTGGAAAATCCTTCCTGCTAGATCAACCAGAAGAATTCCTCCCCTTGCTGAAGCTCCCGAATATCTCAGTCATTTCCCTTCCATGATTCATGATTATATCAACAAAATCTTAGACCTTGAACCTGATGGACACTGTGGATTTTGAACAATTGCCTGGGTGTTGGGACGTGGTCAGGATGCTTTCATGGATGTCTGCAAAGAACTTTACAACAATCTCACCTCTCGATCATACTTCTACTTGGATCAAGGCTTTCTTGAAGAAATTGACAAAATGGCTCAAAGGATACGCGTGGACAACTCTGACCCTTGTGATATCAGTCATTGGATGAGCATGCCAACAACAGGGCATCTTATGGCTGAAGTTTTTGATAGGCCAGTTTTTTATTATGGAAAGTCTTGGAACCAATCTTCCTTCCCTTCAACCACCCCACCAAACAACAATCCTCCAATCTTCCTTTGTCTGTCAAAAATCCGGCATTTGTGGTATTGAAGATGAAGGACAAAAATTTATTCCCAGCAGCTCAATTGGAGAAGAACTGGAAACAGATTGCTACACCAGAGGCCATGCAGTGGAGGGATAAGTATTCTAGGTGTTTTGATTTGACAGAAAGAATTAAAAGGGAGACTGGGTTTGATAAATGTTGGTTTTAGTTGTGATTTCTTTTTGGTATTGTTTTTCTTTTTTTTTATCCAATATTCTTGATTTTCGTCGAAATTTATTTTCCTTTTTTTGGTTGCTTTAATTGTAAAAAGATGATCAAATGATGAATTTGAATACTTTTTATGTTTAAATTTATTACTTGAGACATTATTTGTTGTGTCAGTTGCGGCACCACCAATTTTATGCCAAAAATGAGGCTTGTGTGCCTTATTTCTCAGAAATTACATATTTTTACTTGGTGATGGTTGGTCAAAAAATAGACCAGGGTACATGTTACCTTTAATTTGGTCCAATTTTTTAGGTTGATACCTTGTGTATTGTAGAAGTTATGGGCTTTTGCATATTTTTCTCAGAAATCCGCAGAATTGAACCCGCGACCCATCATTCCGACGGGGTTTTTGAATCTGCGACCCTCTCACCGACGTCCGATGGGTCGCGTGTCGAACCCTCATGATTTATCATTTATTTTGAATTTTTAGGCCCTTCGTGGCACTTGCCCATGAGTTTTGATTTAGATTTGTAAATTTGGGTTCTCATCCACAAAATTTTATTGTTTTTGGTGCGAGCTTCAGATTGCCACAGGATTTCCCTTGTCATTTGTAGAGATTTGCGTTATGTTACGCGGAAATAGTAGGAAAAATTAAATTAGGATGAAAGTAAAATAAAATACAACGCTTGATGGTTTGCTTGGTCAGTTTAAGAATCAATTAGGTGGAAAACTTGCATAAGTTTGGAAGTAGGAGTATGAAAGACATCGACTAAAGATAACATTAAGGGGGCTACATCGAAAAATAATTAGGAGAGATAAAACGCCAAAATGTAAATAGGAGACATGAGATGCTAGCTGGGACACGATTCCTGATTTTGGCATGTCAGTACATGGGAGAATCTTCGGTAGAATCGACGATGCACCACTGAGGAGATGATGATGGTCAGCAGGGTTGACGGCAAAGAGTGAACAAGATACAATGGATGCTCACGTCTGACAGATCAATCGGGGGAACGCCCACAGCTGAAATTAGCTCAAAAAGGCGCTCCGTGGCAGGAGCAGATGATTCGGACAGTAGAGGAGTCATTGAATGTGAGGCCTTGTGAGCTAATGTGGTCTTCCCTTCGCGGAATTTGACGTCTTTTTCAATGTCGAAGTAAGTAATTCCTAGAAGAGTGTCAAAACCTGTGTAACGTCGTATTTGCGTCAGAAATTTTGAAGGCATAAGGGACTAATGCTCGATAACTCACGATGACCTGTGGGTCGGGTGGACACCTTGGATGATTGAGTTGTTTTCCTCGATTTCTTTTGGAAAAGCATATTTGCAACTTGGATTGATGGATTGGAAGTCATGGATTAGGCTTAAGTCGATATAAGTGTAGATTGGTTTTAGTTCTGGAAGGAATTGAGTGATTAGTGGGAGTTATTAGTGTCTGAATGTTCTACTGAGAGGTGATGATGGGGAATACTCCAAACACTGCCGGAGGTAGCTAGTTTTATACCCTTCGGGACGGCCCTTACTCAGCCCATCGAGGGACGATGCTACCATAGGCTTGACAAAATGGCCCGCACCAGTCAAAACATTTAGTTCATTGACCAGCCATCCCCCCCGTCGGACCAGCCTCCTACAACCAAAACTGCGTCTTTCGGCTAAACTTTGGGCTGGTCAATTGTATTCGGGACCACCAAACAGTTGCACAAGCGTCTTAGAAAGACCGGACAATTTTCTCACCTTGACCAGTCGAAGTCTTACCAGCCGAGGTTCTAATTTGCCCGAAACGGATCCGCAGTGGATGCCTGACCCGCCATCTCTTTCCCCAATCTCAGCCGGATTGTAATGACAACAGGAGAGCAAAATTAGAGCGCGAATGAGTGCTGCAGCTAGGTTCAGTCGTACCAGGACATGCAGCTCTTGAATTACGTGCGAATGCTTCACTCTCATTACATACTTTGGAGCTCGAAGGCCTCATAAATGACGGCAGTCATTCGCCAATCTGTGAAAAGAATTACTGGAGTGCGGATATCCCTTTGTAACTGTACACCAATTGTTGACAATCTGGCGCTGTACGGCTGGTTGCCGGAGGACCAAAGGTGAAAAAGTTGACGTGACCCTTTCACATATTGCCCACCGGTGATATTGCCTGTAAATGTGTACATGATGTCAATTTCGACCGGCAGATGAGGAAACTCCAGATGCACTACATAAGGTTATCCTGCAGGAATGATTGACTTGTTATAAGAGGTTTCCATAAAGCCTCTCCCTCCGTGACATCGAGCCGTATCACCGCAACGTCGGGCTCTATTAGATCCTTTCTGCAATTTTCCGCCAGTGATCATGCACTCTGAAGTTCAAGCTCAACTAATTCAACTTATCCGCTCTCGTTACTATGTCCTTCCGACTGGCTCTGATCGTATTGTTTTTAAGGCGATGAATATTTTGACCGCGCTGATTATCGTACTCTACCTTTTCTGCGTGTTCAAACAACTGGGCAAATCACGTATCTGGATTGCGCAAGTCGATCCTAAAGGCTACTGGCAGCCAAATGTGAATGTTGTGATACCAATTTGGGCCACTGCCCATGGGATCGGTGAGTTGCTTTGCCATTTCTTTCAGCGCAGACCTCCCTTGTGCTGTAGCTCGCACTGGCCTTGAATGATGAACTCACCCTGGCTCCTGTTTTGAACGAGGCAGCATTGAGTATGGCGTTGGTTTTAATGCAACTCAACTTTGGGGGTGCAGTTCGCCCTTGGACGGCATCGTTTGGATCAGCGTCTTTCCTTCTTTTACATTGTCTCAACTGGTCTAAGAGTGTGTACCTTCTCTCTTACCCGGACATCCACATCCTTTTGAGTTTTCAATATGACAGTGCATCAAAAGATTCCATAGGACAAACTGCTTGAAGCACCTGGCGTATCATGATCTTGATTATTGACAAACGAACGCTTAACATTTGGAATCTTGACAGCATGGGTTACTCTTTATGCTATGCCTTCTAACGTGGAAGGCCCCCGTTTGGCGCATGGGTTGTCGACTCGCTTCGCCTCACCATGTCTTTTCAACTCGCTGGTATTTTCGGGTTATGCAGCTCCCGTCCTTATCGGAGTGCCATTGATGGCATTACAACATCGTTCAATCGATCAAGCCCATCAAAACTATCGAAGTTTTCTAGAAGTCATTGACTTTCTAGGCAGTCGAATTCCGGCGAATGCATCTCTGACTACCTGGCTTTTGGATTCGAGCGTTGTCCTTGAGAGTCAGAATCTCAAGAGCGCTGGCGACCAGACACATTATTACGGCAAATTGTTCGCCATCATTTTGATAATTATCCATTCCACAAGCGTGTAAGTCAAAATTACAGCTTTCAGATTTACATACTTTTCCTGCAGAGCGCAAAGATCTCAGAGCTCACTGCTAATCATGTGGTATTCGTTCGGTGCTTGAAGATTTCTTTTACTCTGGGCAAAACAGGCAATCTTGAGGACTCTTTTTAGTCAAGTTAAAACTCATCGCCGCTGCATTTGGAATCGACGACAGGTCCTGGGGTTGGAACTCTCGACCACCAAATTTCATGAGTCAGAGCCAGCCAAAAAAGAATCGTCCTTTCACAAGTCGGAGACCGCTAGTGTTGAATCACAAGATACCAGTTTCATCGTTACAGTCAAACCGGCGAATAAACTGGAACCTCCAAGGAAAGAAAATTTGACTAGTTTGGTTGACTGGAAGGTTTTCACTCCGTGTCTCAGGCCGGGCACTGAGGTCGGAGCAGATCTTTGGATGTCTCATTTGATGCGGCACTTGGATGAAAAAGATCAAATCCTTCAATCCAATCTTGAGGCACAGTACTTGACCTTGAGGCAATACACTGCAAACACGATGTGGCAAGCGCTGCTTATCTGTATCATTTCGGGTGGCTACATCACTATTGGCTTGGCGTATGTGTTCAATTGGTACGACGCACCCATCAAAATCTCGTATCCTCAACTTGGTCTCCATCAGTTAAAATATGCCGGGATAATTTGGACCGTCGGTGGATTTTTGCTGGCAACAGTATGTGAAAATCGACCACTGCCTTGGAACAATGTTCAATAATACTGACACATGTCCAAAATCAGCTTACAGCCATTGTAGCCTCCTCGGCTTTGCCGAACACGCCTTCTCATCCCACTGACGCATCGAATGTTGAAGAAGGACCCGAGTCGACAAAGTTTGAAATGCGTCTTCACACGGAAAGAACGCTACCTTTCCGTAGCCATGCGTTTTAAATATTTCAGTCAGTGATTTATTTGTTTTAATCTATCGCCTGTTTCACCGCCTCATCAGTTGACTCCTTGAATCTATCATTAGACTTACCGACCTGAGATGAATCCATAAAGTCATCTTCGTAATATGGTTTTTTGAATACAATACTACCCTCCTTTATTTCTTGAAGAAAAACCGGAATATTTATCTGCAAGCTTGCTTCTTAAATTTTGATGCTGGATCTCATCCCTTTTAATTTCTTGACTGGAACCTATTGGCAAAATACTTTTCGGACAATCCTAGGCCATTTTCGTTTTTATTTATTTATTCTATGAAAAAATGAATGTATTCAACACCTTAATATGTTTTCTCGTTTTAAAATACCCTTTGTATTCCTTAGTTGATATCAAATTCTCTGATAATAATCTTCAAAGCTTTCCCTTTCGTTTCAGTTGGAACTGGAGTAATGGCATCGACATTCCATGTGTCAATTTTGCTATGATAATTGCAAACTATGGATATCCCCTTCCAATCTGGATAAATTCTGAATATTGAATGATTTCAGGATTGATTCATCACGTAGAACAATTGTTCAACTGAGTAAAAAGGATAAAATTTTGAAAACATTGAAGGACTTCCCTTTGATCTACAGCCCCCCTGTAGAGCCAGATCAAGTTAGATGCCAGAGCTTAACTGAATTCAAAAAGCTAGAATTTCAGTTTTTTGACATGTAAATGCAGATGGCCACGGGAAGTCCACCATTATTTTTTTCTTTTGATTGATCAGCCTGTTCATCCACACATTCAGATGATGTTTTGAAGTTCAATAGATTCAAACTTCACGCTATGTAGGGATTTGGTGTTTTTAAGTATGAACAGCAAAATGCATACATAAAACCTCCCACCAAAATTGTGTGTCAGCAAGCAAGCATTTGAACCCGCATCAACAAAAAATACCCCAACATGAACCCCCCTAATAATTGTATGATGGATATCACAGACATTTCAGTTTCCTATGATATTTTAATGCATTTAGAATAATTCATCATACAATAAGTCTGCTTCCAATCACAGCTTTGGCAGGAATGCTTTACAAAATCCTGTTCAATATTAGTACTGGGGAATATTTTTTCCTTTCTCCCACTTTTTGTTTCATTTTAGTGACTCTCCATATCACTTTTTTCTCTCGACCTGGTTTTGGTGGCTAAGCAGTTCATCATGAACTCAAAAAATGTAGAATTGATGAATCATAAGAAAAATCAAATAAAAATGTTGGTCCACGGCTATGAGAAAGGTGAAAACCAGATTTGCACATTGAATACCTTCAAACAATTGATCGCTGCAACTAACCAAAAAAATTTAACATCTTGCTAAGTGGGGGTCACTTTCTCGTTATTTGAACTTGGTAAGATTTGTGGTTGGGTGCCATCCTTGTATATATTCATGGTAAAAATTCCAATTACCTTAAATAGCTGTCTTTCTTCAACTCCATAAATTTCTTCCTAATTTTGATTTTGATTTTTACATAAACAAATTGGCTTGTGAAGAAACATGATTATGAGACCATTCATTCCTTTCGCATTTTTTAATAAGTTTCTACTGAAGAAGAGGAATAATGAAAATTTAGGTAGTAACATTAGATGTAAAGAAGTCCGTTCTCTTCCTCTGGCTGCCGTTTAGTCTATCAGTTGTAGATTTTAGTTCCACAAGAGAAAATGAGAGAAAAGATATTCAAGACATGAAAAATTTATTTAATCCACATCTATTATGTAAATCTATTTCAGTTAAATCTCATGGGATCATCGGGTGCAAGTAGGGCATTAATTTAGCAGAAAAAACACGTTTGTATAGATATGGAATTCTCCGGAGATGTAGGAATAAAACGTAAAACTTGAATGAAATGATGATAGAGGCGTATTCCCTTCAATGTGTCCGCAATTATAAAATACAAAATACAAAATACAAAGTCCTTTCCTTTGGCTTGATAATTACAATCATTGTGATTTGATATACAGTTTGAATTCTCGATTTTTTATTGGTCAGGACGAGCTGGTATCTGCAGACATCCAGAAGCGTTGAGAGATTAAATTCGACAGAAGTCTTCTGATCAAGATAGTTAAGTATACAAGTCCGTGTCCTCTATTTTTTTGTTTTTCACCGGATCGTTTGTTACTTTGGAAGTAGCGATCGGTGAACCGTTCGTTGATGTCGAAGAAGATCGCTTCGTTGACGGAAAGCCCGTTGACAGCCGGCGACATCACAGGCATACTCCGGCTCGAGCTTAAGATGAACACTTTCAATGTGATCTTATTGATAACAGGATAAGTTCAGTCATTCAGCCGCCCCGAAGTAATGCAGTTGATCTTTACACTTACATCTCAATCTCTCATTTCTCGTAAAACTGGCTTGGCAGAATTCACACACTTTATCGGCTGGTGCTTCGCGTCGCTGTGAGCCCCCACGATTTATAGATTCAGCTCTCTTCTGGTTTGTGATGCGAGCGGAGGGGTGTTCAGAAGTTACTGCGCTCCGTCCGGCTTGTATGCTACTGGCCGGGGGTGAAACTGAGTAGTTATAATAGTCATACCCTTGCGCCGAGCTGAGATTATGGGTGGGAGTATATTGGTTAGATGTTTTTGTGGACTCGATGTGGGCTGGTACAATGCTATTTGAAAGCATTCTATGAGAAGAATAGTCGTGTTGGTATGGGGCATGAGGAGTTGAGAGCGGGGTATGCGGGTCATAGACGGGATTTGATCCGTATCGGTAGGTGGAAGTATAATGTTGATGGCCGTTCTCACCATCAAGGGCTCGCTGCAAGCTTTCTAGACAGTCGACCATATCTACCGTCAGAGCAGCGAATTCATTTCTGCGGGCATCGGAAGGTGACATCCACGAGGAAAAATGTGGATCGGGATTATAGGAGGGATTCATGTTATTGTTTGAGTCTATGGTTTTTTTCCCTCGAATCAGAAAAGTATGTAGTGATTTTTTAAAATGTGAGACAAAAACACTAGGAATCTAGTAATGCCTGGCCTGTAGGGTTTCTATCTGAGTGTGAATAGAAGAGAGGAGAGTAAGACTTAAAAACACGGAGGGCTGAGTTACTTTAGGACTTGAATCCAACGATGCAAAACACAGGTAAGATAGGTAAGATGCTAGAGTTCCTTGACGCCTATAAATTCGAATTGATCACGCATTCTAGCTGCTTTTTATATTTAATTTCGATTGCCTGATTTCTCCAAACGTCTCTTCTTTAGCAAGCCGGAATAACGGTGGTTGCTGTGGGCGATAAGAGCTCTACAAGGGCATCAGACGGGCGGCGATGATGGATATTCTGGCAAGCCGTTGTCTACAATTGGAAGGCGGAATGTGCTGACAATGTCATTGCTGTGGATCCCCCAGGCGGTGGCTCACCGCTTTTTTGTTGCGATTTCGGCTGGCAGGATGGAGTGAGACTTACCCGGGTGCGAAGTTAATGTAGAGTAAAGCTAAGGACATCGCATCCTTTAGACACACAGGATGGTTTCTCTGGTCTGTAACGTTTAGCTGTGCATCAAACCACCGCGGAGGTAAGGATATTTTAGGGGAGATTGGCTTGGTAGGAAATGAAATTTGTGGTGGTACTGTCAGCGGAGTCTCGTCCACTGAGGAAACCTACCGGTGGAATTGTGACATTTTAAGATAACATTTTTTTAGTGCGACTCGTTAGCCATCAAATGTATGTACTATGTATATGTTAGGCCGGCTTGAAGAAAGTTAGAATGAGGAAATAATAATTGCCTGTGTATACCTTCGGTCGGCGATGCCCGTTCAAATGGTTGCCGAAAAATAATTTGACAAGCCGGGCCGGCAGATGAAGGGGCCTGCTGTAAGCGCCTTCTTCCTGAATTTGACTTTCGCCGTTGGAAGCAGAGGAATACCCTCCAGAAATACATAGAATGGTCGCAGGGTGTCCACTGACAAACTTGGTGGTGATGGAACTGTCAGTCCCCGTGAATGTGTCCTTCGGCGGAAGTGCGTCACATGAGCCCAGGGTTCTTTCTGGAGCAACACAACCAAGCAAGCTTCAAGCTTCACCTTGGATTATCAGTGTATGGATTTATAAGGAAATCCTGTCTGGCAGTGACCCATAACGCAAGGCAATATTCAAACTTTGAATCTTGGCTTTTTACTGGAAGGAGTGTATTAGTTGACAGCTCAAACTCAGACCAAGCAGAACGTCTCATATCTTGATACAACCTTATCCATCACTATCAGACCGCGGAGATCACACGCTCCGAGCAGTTGCGAGTCACAACATACCAGTGCAGATGCGCCCGGCAGGCATTGTGATACATATTCGCCGGCAAGACTTAAGCTTGAGGGTATGCGTGAGCTGCGACGCTCACGCACCAAAATAGGGAATACCAAGATGGTCTGGCGTCTACACACATAAGCTCTAAACATGAGGAGTATGGCACCAGTGGAGTAAGGTCAGATGTACCCAAAGGTGCATAGGGCACTCGCATAAAACCCCACGGGACACGAACGCCGTCTTTGTGCCAAGAATATGTGGTGTATATGAGAATATACATACAGCAGGCCGCATTTGCGACTTTGTGCATGGATATCCGGAAAGGCAGAATGCGCTTGTCAAAGGCCATGTGGAAACATAAGATGTCGAATTCTAAGGAGGTGCAAAGATGTTTTTGAATCTCCGGGCTGCGAAAGGTCTGATGTGGTCTCGGAAGGAGAAGAGCAGTTGAGGTCGGCGAAAATCTTCAAGATCAATTTTCTGTCCATCTTTTGTATCACCAATTTTTACAGTCATTTCAATAAAGCTTGTCCGAGCAGGGCAGCTCCGAACCAAAAAAATAAAAAAATAAAAACAACGGTGGCGGGCAATACAGGTTTCGACGACCTAGCCCAAAAGTCCACTTCCTTCGGTTTTGGTCCTGGAGGGATGGGACCTGTCCCATTCAACTCGTTGGGTCGAATTTCGGCGCAGCTTGTCGCGACGGGTGACGACTTGAGTCACTGCCAGCCTCCCTGGCCTCCACCCAGTGTCCACATAGCTTTTGGACCGGTCTCTGGGGCCTGTATGACCGGCCTCACAGGTAGTGAGGTGCAAAAAAAAAAAAAAAGTGAATTTTATTTGACGGAATATTTTCCGAGGCAATGACAAGCTTTTTTGAAATGACTTTATCATGTAAATCTCCTACAAACGGCTGGTTTGTGTTCCAAGCGAAGAAGCGATCTTCTCATGGATATTCATACAGTGCAGCAAAAAGCCAAATCGCACTACATACGTAAAATGAATGAGCTTCGTATTCAAATTTGTGTTCGAACTATGTAGTCTTAGGGAAAACAAGAATGTACAAAGTTATGTTCTCTTTTATGGTGGTTAGATGATTCAACGAATGCTATTTGAGACTATGTATTTAATTGCGTTAGCAGTCGGCAAGCTGAGAATCACCCAACGTACATTAGCTAAATGAACAGATGAACGCCCAATTCATCAGAATGCTCATAATGGTTGCATGGATTGTACTCATTGCATTTGAATAGTTCTGATGACAGTGCTTTCAGGAACAAGCACGATGTCTGTTGAGGTTTGGCGTTGTACAAGCAAATAGGGGCCAATAATCAATCCATTCAACTTTTTTTTACAAAAGCGGTTTGCCTTCCTTCTCGGACTTGAAAGATTGGCTGTTTAAACTTTATCAAGAGGACGATTGAATCCACCTCGTCTAGTAGAACATGTAAACGCTACTGGATCAGCTTGAAAGCTAGTCGCGCAACGTCAGAGAAATTGGATAGAAGCTTGCCTGTTCATGTATTGTCTCCATGTCCTGACTTTTACAACGTCGACAGTTCCAGCCTCATTATTCCCCGCGACGTGTTTTCCCTTTGTAGTCGCTAAAGAAGAAAACCCCATTAGGCGAGCCATTTTTGCTTCTTCATCTTCATTTTCAGCATTTGGATCAACATCCATCGCATTTGCGGGACTTCTTTTCCGATTGTTATCAGGGCTCAGGCGGTCTGCAAAAAAAAAAAAAAAAGTGGTGTTGGCATAAACCTGACTGAAGTAAATAAAACAAATAATGGCCCCTCCAGCTTTCCTCAATGAAAAATTGTAAAAGAAATCAGATCAGATCAGACTACCTACCACTTCGGCCACCACCAGCACGCCTGATTGGGCCGGGTGAGACGCTAGGAGAGCGGGAACGGCTGCGGCCGTGGCGCGACTTGTGACGAGAGCGATCGTCCTTCCTAGATCTGCCGTCTGGGCTTCTTGAGCGGTCGCGTTCCCTATCCCGGTGGTGGCGCTTGACATCTACTTCACGAGGCCTTTCAGGACACCTCTCTCTGTCTCTATCCACGTCCCTATCGTGCCTCTTGGAGTAATCTTGACCTCGGTCTCGGTCCCTGGTGCGGTCGCGATCTCTATCCAAATCCCGGTCGCCATAATCTCTTGCACGTTCACGAGTTGATTCTCCCTCTTTGTGTCGTCCATCCCGCTCCCGGTGCCTGTATCGATCCCGATCGTAATCTCGAGGTCTTGAACTTCGCTCGCGATCTTTGACTGAAGATTCTCTCTGGTTTCTACTGCTGCTATCTTTGGAACGTTCCTCTATAGGTGATCCCGCCCGCGAATCGTACCGACTGGGCCCACCACGCATTTGAAGAGAGTGAGAAGATTGGTTGTCCGTAGAGTGATTCGCTATCCGAGGGCTTTTTGTGGTGGTGGACTCTGGGAGTGGGCCCCCGCGCACAGGGTTGGGTTAAGCATGCAGGCATAATGCATACACTTTATGCTTACAACCCGCGCCAGAGACGAGCTTAACAAAAGCCTCCCCCCTGTGAGAGCCGCGGGGGAGACTCTCTGTCTCAGCGGTCGGCGCATGTGGATATTCAATTCACATGCTCAAGCCGCGCACAGCAGGGAAACGGGGCTTGTGTTAAGTTCACTGCGTATCGAGAGGCAAAGCCTTGGTCGCATTGCGCCGACCGCAGGGAGGGGCTTGCATCTAAGGCGTTTTTTTTGGCGTGCGTTTCTTGGCAAAAATCCCAAAATGAGCCGCTTTTTCACCTGGGATGTCATTTTCTTCCGTTTCTCCTTGCCAATGGGCCACACCATTGGATGCATTGGAATCACCTTGATCTTGCCTACATTTTGGTTACCATCTTGATCAGCCAATGGGAACTGGTTCCCTCTCAAGGTGGCATCAAATTGGGCATTCTTGTGACACTTGAGGAGTGAGAAAGATAATTTATGGCTCCGATTCACTGGAGAGAGAAAACACTAGACTGATTGGTACAAGATCATTTCTGATGACCTGATTGAAGCAGACCTTTCTATAAGCATATAATCCAACACGGCTTGCAGGAGGCAGCAAGTGTGATAAGTGTGAGAATGGAAAAGCACTAGAGTGAGGTCAAGCAGAGAGGGATGGATGTATAGGGAGAGCATCAACAGAAGGATGTTGATCATCCAGTGGGGGAACTATCTTCTAACTTACAAAGATATTTGGAAAAGTGGTATGTTCTGGTGTGTTCTGTGTTTTCAGGTGTGGATTATCTAGCATTACAGGAGTTATCCCTTTACTTCCCATTTTATCTTATTAAAACTCAATCACAGGGAGAGCCTGTCTATTCAGTATTCAGCAAGAATCCAGCACAAAATAAACCAATTCTTGCAGAAGCACATAGTGGAGAGGATTACTCAGCAGTGAGAACATTTTTTTCATTCCACTAAAGATTCACTTCAACAAGTGGGGGTTGTTATGGCCTGGTGTTATACCTGCACGGGGGAGTGCAGATGCCCGCTATGATAGTGTAGTCAGGTGGTACCTTTTCTTCCTCCCCTGTGTCTTTACAGGGGTCTGGAAGGATGTATTTTGATCTTATGTGGAATATATTCAACAAGTGAAAAGAAAGGTTGTGTAATGTGAGGATCAAACTCACAACCTCAGCATTCATAAGTAATCCTCTAACCGTTAAGCTAAGTACACATTGCTCAATGTTGAATACATTTGGTGATGTATGCTTTGTGAGATTATGATGATCACGATGTATTGCCTCCAATGCTGGTATGAAGTCTCACATGGCTGTGTTAAGCAGTTCCTAGTTTGGCACCTCAACAATTAATCTGGGTATGTCTTGAATGAGGATTGAACATGTGTCCTTGTAGTCATAAGAAATGAAAGTTCTGTCTGATGATGATGTCATTTCAAGAATATATGAGACTGGTTGTAAAGGTCATACAAAGTTGATAAAATATTAGAACTGTAAGACTAGAATTTTGAGGGTATAAAAAAGTGTATGAATCAATATTGGAGGACTTCCCGTAGGATCTACAGCCCCTGTAAATTCGTAATTTGAGGCTGTAAAAAAAATTGTGGCAGGGAAGATCATATTTAGCCCTGTAATTTAGACTTTACAGCCCCTTAGATGGCCATGGGAAGTCCTCCATTAACCAGTTCCCAATGAGTAGATGATGGCATGATGGAGATCAAATTGCAGAAAAGATTTCTCCTTAGATAGTAAAAAATGAAGCATTTTATCTTATTTTTACAGGCTTACTACAGATTTTATACAGTTGTGTACCTTGCACATTAATAATTTCCACCTGCTTATTGTAGCTCATTCTACCTTGTGCACACATCAGTAAATTTGAGCTGCTCAGCCCTAGTCAGCTGTGAGCATAATAGGTAGAATATAGTTCAGTATAACCTTTATTCCTGCCACACTTAATGTGCCCCTCTTCTTCCCAAGACTCGATTCATGGGTGAAATGCACCAGAATAAAAACTGAGCTGTGCTAGAGTGAAAAATGAGATGTGATAGAGTAAACGCTGAGCTTTACCAGCTTGAACACTGATATGTAACATAGTGAACACTGAGATTTTCCAGAGTGAAAATTTATTTGTGCTAGAGGGAGAACTGAGCAGTGCCATAGTGAAAACTGAACTGTGCTGAAGTGAAAATTGATCAGTTATAAAGTGATCATTCAGATTGGCAATAATGAGTACTGAGCTGTAGTTATACCATTGAGTACTGAGCTGTACCAGTAAGCACTGAGAGCTAAGCAGAAAATTGAAATTGAGCAGAAAAAGTGAAAAATGGGCAGAAAAAATTCAAAAAATTGAGCAGAAACAGTGAAAAACAATGGAAACTGAGCAGAAACAGTGAAAACTGAGAAGGAAAAATGTAAAATGGGCAGAAACAGTGAAAACTGAGCACAAAATTCAGTCTAATTCTCCGTCAAAGTTACTTTCACAGAATTTTGACATGTGTATGTTTGATACCAAAGGCTCCCACCAAGGAGTCTCTGAGCGAGTCAGAAGTAGAAACTAAAACTTAGTCCTCAGGGTGGCAACTTGGAAAGCAATGGGCTAGCCCGACTTGACCTGATCTGTTTGTGGACAGGCCAGACCAGGCAGAAATGGTCAATTTTACTGTCTGCTCCAAACCTGTTCCCGTGATCAGACAGACATGGGATGTCCAGAGGCTCCTGGCAGGGCTGACAGGCTTGCAGGCTTAATCCCACAGGCCTGGTAGAACTAAATGTATGTGTGGTGAAAAAATTTAGGGGCTTAAAGAATTGACTCCCAAAAATTACACTTCCGACTCCCAATTGCAATTGACGTCCAGATGACATCCTTTGGACGTTATGGTTTGGTCCTCAAGACCAACTATTGGTCGGGGATTTTTTTGGGATTCAGAAATTAAATTCCGTTGACACACATAATAATTATTTTTAATTTTTTAATTTTTTCCTGATCCCCGTCAGGGAGTCGGCAAGCACATTCCCGGGCCCAGGGAGGGAGTTGGTCCCCAGACCAAACCCATGTGGGTTGGCTCAAGATATTCACTCCGACCCCCACAATCAAGAACCACTGACTCCCAACTTGAACCAAGAAGACCAATCAATCCATCTGATTCCAACAAACGTCCACCCAATCACACCAATCAGACCCATCCACTCCACACCAACCACCCAAAAAGATCCATCATTTCCTTGAATTTTTGGTTTGGGTCTTCAACACGTGACCCACCCTACATCCTCAGGATGGACGGGGTGGGTTGCACCTTCAATCCCCCTGTCAAAATGGGGGGTCACAGGTCAAATTATCGACCCTCCGCCGAGGAGGAGCCTTGGCGAAGGGTACAGGCCGTACCAACCCGCCAAGGAGGATTCCTCCTTGGCGGGAAGGTAATGTCAGTACCTCCTTGGCGGGTAGGTACGGGCTGTACCATCTGTCAGGGAGAATTTCTCCTTGGCCGACCAGTACAGTCTGTACCAGTCAACCGAGGAGAAATCCTCCCAATGGATGGTACAGCCCATACCTACCCGCCAAGGAGGTTTCCTCCTTGGTGGGAGGTACTGACAGTACCTTCGCGCCAAGGAGGAAACCTGCTTGGCGGGTGGGTACGGCCTGTACCCTTCGCCAAGGTTCCTCCTTGGCGGAGGGTCAATAATTCAAACTGCGACCCCCCATTTTGACAGGGGGGTTGAAGGTGCAACCCACCCTGTCCATCCTGAGGATGTAGGGTGGGTCACGTTTTGAAGACCCAAACCAAAAAGTCAAAGAAAAAGAAACAAAAAAAATTGAAGATGAGACTGAAGAAAAAGTGGTGAAAAATTGTCAAGAGGAAGACAAAGAACATGAAACGGACTCAGACATCCAGCCAAATTTGATGAATAAAACTATGATGTGGATCCAGCAACTGGAAATTCCCTGTGGCAACACTGGGTAGTTACAATACAATACAATATTTGACTGATTTTTGTATTGTAACTATCCCAGTTACTGCAGAGCCCCATTACTGTTACTGGTAACCGGTGTATTTGTGCCCTCAGGTGTACCGTAGTGTGCCTCTCTTTTTGAGACTTTTACGGTCAAAGTATTGTGTTATCGATACAATAACGCGATATCAAGCCTCAAATTGGCCTTTTTTGCATTTTGTCTCCCTTGATATCTGCTGGTCCCATGCAGATATTGTAACCGTCTCACAAAAATCCCCTTCCACTCATGCTCAATATTGTAGCGCACCATGTGTTACCAGTAATGGCCCAAAATCCGTTACAATACTGTTATTGGTAGCGTAACTACCCAGTGTTGCCTGTGCCGCCAAATGGCAAATATGAAACTCTAGACAGGATCTCTGCGACTCTACAAGATTTTGTGGTCCGTCATGGGTATGCTATTGTGACCAGAAGGAGTGTGAAAGTTAAAAGCAATGGTGACCCGTAGCAATAACCGCTAACAGCTAACAACTTTTGCCATAGCTGTTAGTGGCTCAATTGCTATCACTACATGCTGGTGCGGCTACCCTGTGCTACAGCAATTTTTTGCGGTAAAAAGCCTGTAAAACACTGCTACGTGGGCTGTAGCGCAGCGTATCAGCTCTTAGGACCGCTACAAAATTGCTAACACTACAGTGTCGGCAACAAAAAATTGGGGCCGCTATGCTACACTATTTTGGGCAAATAGTGTAGTGTAGCGTAGCGACCCAGCACTGGTAAAAGCAAGATTTTTAAGTGCGACGGGTAAGTCCGGATCCTTTCTTTTGCTTCTCCCTTTTTATATCCCGACTCCCAAATTTTTACTTCCAACTCCCAGGTATTTTATTTCCAACCCCCTTTTTTTGAATTCCGGCCCCCATTCATCCTCCCTCCCTACTCCCAAAGTTACATATCTGACTCCCAAATAGAAATCCCAACTCCCACAAATAAATTCCTGAATCCCAAAATTAAATTTCCAACCCCAAATTCTTTAAATTCTGACTCCCAAAGTCCAACTTGATTCTTTCTTTTGTGGTGTTTCCTTGGCCTCTTTGCTGATTAACAACTTGTGCCAGCTTAAATTTTTTAGGGGCGGAAATCCACCCCAAAACAGGTGTCCAGGTGAAAAGGAAGCATCAACCGCGTCGACCAGATCAATTGACTGTCCATTTGCCACTACCGCCTACTTCCAAAAGAAGAGGAATATCTGGAAATTCATGGTTACCAATCCAACTCACAATCACCTGCCCTCTGCATATGCTGCCACCCACACTACCAATCAAAAGCTGACCACATCACTCTACGAGGAAATGAAGAAGCTTGGTGATGCAGGCTTGAAACCTGCTTCAATCCTAGAAGCAATGAAGAAGACTCACGCTGATGAAAAAATCCTAGCAACCATCTGTACAATCTACATGGCCCAGAGGAAAGCTCACCTTGAATCCCTTCAAGGTCTCATTCCAGTCAGTCATTTGAATAAACGCTTACTCAACACGGATTTCACCATGGCCACAAAAGTAAATGATGAAGGCTCCCTCAAAGCGTTATTTTTTTGCCACACTCGATCAGTCAAATTGCTCACAGCATACCACCAAATTCTCCTCCTAGATTGCACCTACAAGACAAATAAATAAAACATGCCCTTGCTTCACATCTCTGGAATTACTGGTGCCAACAAGACCTTCAGTGTGGCCTTCTGTTTCATAGCAGAAGAAACCAAATCTTTCTAGGACTGGTCACTCGAATCCTTACTCTCAGTCTTCAATTCCCACAATATCCCTTTGCCAGCTGTTGTCATCACTGATTATGAACAATCTCTGATCAACTCCCTCACCACCACCTTCCTCAATGACAAACATATGCTCTGTGCTTGGCATATTCAGAAAAATCTACTCGCAAAAGGCTCAAAACTCATCAAGAATCCAGCGCAAGAGAAGGATATGCTTCAATACTGGTCAAACTTGGTCAAATTAAAAACTCAAGCTGATTTCAAATCCTCTTTTGGCCAATTTTCAAAAAATTACATCCCCACATTTGAAGAACATGGCTCCCAGTTTCTGAACATTACTCAAACAGTTGGACTAAAGATGTTCCTCACTTCAACAATTGCACTACATCTAGAATGGAATCCTATCATGCTTTCATCAAGTCCCATATCCTTGGCCCCCAGCACAACTTCATCTTCATCATCAAGCTCATCAGCAATGTGCTTGAAGCTCAGTACCACAAAATTGCATCAAATTTCCATCAGCAGAAGATGACTACATTGTGTTATCTTTCTAAGATGCTCCACAACTGCCATGGCGTCATCACCAATTACACTCTACAAATGGCTTTCAATAATCTCGCAGAGGCCAAGAAGCCCTGTCCCAAGGATCAGTGCAATGTACACTACCACAAACACATGGGAATCCCTTGCAAGCATCAGCTCTCCAAACTATTGGCCTTGCAGGAAGCAATCAACCCTGACATGTTCCATGCCCAATGGCACATCCAGGTGAGCAGTTGTATTTTTTTACTCCCATTTCTACTACTCAAATTCCAATCTGTGCCACGGTTTGGGAGTCGGAATTAAAAATATGGGAGTTGGAATTAAAAAGATGGGAGTTGGTGTAGTGATACCCTTTTGCTGAATGGAGAAGGGGATGGTGGAGTTTCAAGCTCTGCCCTTCTATGTTATCAGAAAAACAAGACCACCAAGGGCACTTGGCAGTTTATCTATCGTGATAGGATGAGTTCAAGATGAGTGTGGATAACTACCTATCTCTGATGATGGAATACGGAGTTGATGATGCTGATGTTGGTTTAGAGGTGATTGATGTAAAAGGGTGATCTGATGATGGAGTGTTGAAGTGATGTGGGAGCAAGTACTTCAACCAGGGATTGAACAGAGGACCTCTTGATGAGGGGTTATGAAGTGATAAGAGGGGTTATATAAGTGAACTTTGAAAATAGCACAGTTGGATAAGGAACCTGTAAGTACTATGACTACACCAGGGCTTGAACCACGGGGTGGTATGAGATAACTGAGAGTTGTGATTGATAATAAGACCAATAATAATAGAGTATAAGGTAAATAAGACTATAAAACCTCAATATTTAGTGACTAATAATAAAGAGGAGTGACCAGTAATATAGTTGATAAGGGGGCTAACTATAAGAGTTCTGATAAGAGTATGTGAGAGAGCTATACAGAAAATATGATAGGTAGATCTGGTGAGGAAGGGAAAACCAGCAGGAGGAGAGCCTCCTTATATAGACAAAAGTGAGGGATTTTAGCTGCAGGGGAGAAAGAATGGAGTACACATGACCAAACAACCAAACAGACTAAAGCACACTAATGCATACTAAACTAGTGTGGAGCTAAAAATACAGACTAAAAGTGGTGTCAGATGATACAAATACAAGACCAAACAAACTAAAATAGCACAGTCATGGAAAATCCACTAAATTAGACTGGATCTAGTGGAGGTAGACTGGAAATGATGTAAAAACACTAGTGGTGTCAGCTGATACAAACAAAGGTGGTGTCATCCAAATAGAAATGATGTAATGCCAAGAGTGGTGCTGGAATATCCACTAATTTAGGCTGCATGAGAGGAGATAAAGTGGTGGATATAAGAAAAAAAGACTTGTTGTTTGGTTACCCTAAGTATATTATGTAATTTAGGCTGTAACACATGTAACTAGGGGTTGATTGACTGTAACTTCTGAGCCAGCAGGGTTATTGATGATCCGTAAGTGGTGACTGAGGTAAGTTTGTGTGCTGAATCCAGCTCTTGAGTGATACTTGAGTAAAAATGGCTACTTGTACATGTAGCAGAAAAAGTTTTAATTTTTTTACAAGAAGGATTACCACATCAGAAATATAACTTTGGGAGTCGGCGTATTAATTTTGGGAGTTGGAGGGAGCAAAATGGAATTCATGGGCAGATCAAAGCTGACACATTTTTTAATGCCTCCCCTACTTATGCAGAGCATTCAACCCGCTCATAAACATCCCAAAGAGGAATTCTCTCAGCCATTGACGACATCAAAGACAAACTCCTGGCGCTTAACCCCACACAGTTAGACATTCAAGTGGCAGAAATTAACTGAATTATTGAAGGCACGGGGACCGTCAATGACATAAAACTTCCAACTGAACTGCAAAAAACTCGTGGAAGACCCAAAGAAGCTGGTAACAAGCCCAAAACCACTCGCAGGGACCCGTCCGCCTTTGAACACGTTGAGAAGAAGCGCAAGAATAAAGAGAAGCAAATCAAGAAAGGCAAAAAGGAGAAAGTTCATGTGTGGAGGGCTCCAGAGAAGACAAAGAAGACCAATGAAGCTCAAAAAGGGACAACTGGCAAGCAAGAATAGTGTTACTGAAGAACCACCAACAAAGAAGAGGGTCCTCCCTGCGCCCAAAGGAAGACCAGCCCTGCCAAAAATTCAGGAACCAGCCCCACCAAAAAAAACAGGAACCAGCCCCACCAAAAAAAAAACAGAGGAAAAAGAAGATGAAGAACAAGAACAACCTGTCCCTTGGAGGAAATTCCGCCCAATCAAGACTGCCAACCGACTCCCTCCTTCACCACCAGAGGATTTGACCCAACTGTCTGTCCAACATCCCACCGGTGAACCTCCTGAAGATCCATCTCTCATCCCCTCCCTCCCAACACTCATTCAAATTTGTGTCAGCAAGGTCATGGACGTCGAACCGGACATTCACTATGGATTTAGAGCCATTGCTTGGGCTTTGGGACATGGTCAGGGAGATTATATGCAGATCCGGGAAGAACTCATTGCTGAAATCAACAACCGCCATCAATGGTATTTCAAACACCAGTTTTTTCACAAGTCAAGCATTTGATGTCCTTGCCAACTATGGGTGATGTAATTTCAAATGCATTCAAGACACCCCCAACTGGTCTCAAACTTTCTCTCCCCATTTCTCACCCCATCTTCTTGGGCCTGGGTAAGAAGCACTTCGTCCCCTTAGTTCTTGAAACTCCTTTTCTCTTCCCTGCTTCACAGATTCTTTGTAAGGATTGGGCGCCAAAAGCTACACCTGAAGCTCTGGAATGGGAGCGCAGATATGATAATTGTTTCCAATGTACTGCAGCGTGCAAGCTCTTATTTCATGCTTCACACTACTGGTTGTTCAATTTTTTCATAATTCATTCTTCTTATCTTAGTTATTAATGGGGATGTTGATTTTTACTATGTATATTTTACGGGGTGTGTACCCCGTAAAACCAGGCACACCGTAAAACTATACATTGGTAGGCCAATGTGTAGTTTTACACAAGGTTTTCACATTTTCTCACCATGTAAAGAAGTCCATTGCAAAAAATACCCCGTAAAATTGTATACACCAGGCTTGGACGGCAAGATTACACAGGATTGCTTTACAGTGTGCCACCCCGCAAAACAGGACATGAGAATGTTAACATGCATTTTTGCACTGAAAAATTTTACACTCTTATTCCATGTAAATGCTACCCCGTAAATTTCAAATTTAATCTCTTCATTGTCACAATTACACAGGAATTTTTTACAGGGTACCATTACCGCGTAAAAGTCTCACATATAGTGTGTAAAACTCAATGAAAGAAAAAGAAAAAACATGCATTTGTAATGACATGTTCACTCCCTGGAGGACTCCTAACTAATGGGGCTGAACGAAGCAGCCAGATCCGCAAGCGATTTGGTTGTTGGATATAGCAACTTATCGGTCTCGGCATTGTTTTGCTCGGATGCAGGTGCGGGCGATGAACCCCAATCGGGAGCCAGCCGATCGTCCAAAACAGCCTCTTTAATCTCGGTGTACTCTTGTCAGGTCTTCTCGTTCCGAGGATTGCTGTCATGTAAGTCGACTTATAAGACCCACATCCCAGCTCGATCCTGGTCGGTATCTAAAAGCCAACAAGGACTCCCAAGGATCAGACAGGAGCCTATCAGTATCATCAAGATCGTTCCAATGCTTGAAAGGTTTCAGCCAGGATGATTGTCAGGACTTACGATTGAAAACCCACTCCGAAACCAGAGATGACTCAACCAAATACCCGAGTTTCATCTTATAGATTTTGGTTAAGACAGATGACCAGCTTCACCCCGACGCGTTCAAACTGGTCCAAGATCAGTTTAAAAGCTTTCCTGATTCGTCCGTTTGCTGATTCGACAGGTGATGCAAATGCGATGAAGAGTTGTGGTGAGCAATAGAGAATTGGTAGTCGGTAATGGCAAGACTCTCCTGTAAACCTGTGGGTTAAAAGGATCGTTGAGTTTTTTTTTTGGTGACATCGAGTGAGATTGTCTGTTAGGGTACGAATTGACTGACCTGCGACTCGGGCATTAACTGAAGGATGATAAAGGAATCAACTTACCCAAGTTTGACCTGCCTATATGACTCAAAAGCGACTAGAGAAAAGTGATAGGAAGGATACTGTTCAGAAAGATGCCAAGGCTGGCGGAGGCAAAGATAGAAATAGTGTCAAGCAGGGGTTGGCCGACCAACCTAAGAGGCATGGCGAGCTGATCGGTTTCCGTTTTAAATTATCGGCATGGTGAGGTGTTTGGTTTCCGATTGAAATCATCTTGGTGGGTGTGTAGGACTGTGAGAGTGGCGGTAGGTGCTGCAGTGTGTGTGTGGATGAGGATGTTGAGTTTTAGGGAAGAGGTTGTAAGTCAAAGATGTCCGCATGTAAAGTTGTAGGTTGAATATGTATACAGGTAGTTTGAAGTTTGGGTTGCGCCGCAGTGTAATGTGACTACGCGCAAATTTGAATGAATACATTTGAAATTCCAGCTTTATTGGGTGTCACAGCGTACCCCGCAAACAATGCCTCGTAATTCTTAACAAACTCAACCCATGTGTTGAGTTTTACGGTGTGATTTCTTACATAGTGCCATTTTTGTGCAACAGGGTGCAAAGTTATACATCACCCATAGTGATGTATACTTTTACGGGGTCAACACCATGTAAAACTCACCCACCCCAGTATTAATTAGTTTATTTTATTTGTTGTCTGGTGCCATCCGTGGCCGTGGCCACCAAGAAATCCCACTTATTTTATCAGTTTTCATTGTGTGTATTAAAGGGTACATATCACGCCAATACCATCTGCATAGAACATCTATATATTCTCTTCAGAGGGTATCCTGCCTTCCATAAAAGTTTGGGATGGCTCAGGGCAATGAATTTTTTTCTTTTTTCTTGTATTTTTGGGGAAATTATATTTCCGACTCCCAAACATGTCAACAGAATGTAATTTCCAACTCCCGAAAAAATCCCCGACCAATATTTGGTCTTGAGGACCAAACCATAACATCCAAAGGATGTCATCCGGACGTTGGTTACATTTGGGAGTCGGAAATATAATTTTTGGGAGTCAATTCTTTAAGCCCTTAAAATAATAATGATGATGTTAGAACCATGATTGTTTTGGAATCATTTCAGGTTTGTATGCTTCATGACTTTGGCTTGAGCTCAACATAACATCAAGTATATATTAAGCAACATAGGCCATGTGATTCCGGATGACTTGGAACTGAATTTCAGTTGAACACACATTTTGATTGTGACTATCTTTTAACACACTTCAAACCACAGAGGTATGAGTTGTGCAATGGCACCTGTCCACAGGTGCCATGAAATCATCCCTGGTGTATTAATATTGAGATGCAAATGGAAGTCTAACATGTCCATTCCAATGTCATGAATGATGAAGCAGGTAGCACTCTTTATTTCTATACCAATTTTGTTATATTTGTGCCAATAGTTTGGTTTTTATTTAATTAAATGTCCAATGTTACACCAGTTTTTATGACTGCCAAATGAGGATCTATCTTTCTTTACAGTTTAATTATGCTTTTGGATTTCCATATTTCTCACCTTTTGCTTGGTATCTTTTGGGACCAGTAAGATTAAATTCCCACTTGAAGCAGGGGGCTGACTTGTTAACCAGCTTGGTCCTCAGTGCTTTTATCTGTTCAATCCCAATTGGAGGGTAAACACAACCCCCGTATGTAAGGGTTGTATTAAAATTGGTTTATACCCTAAAAAAATGAGGGTTATATACCCCCAGAATCCCTCCTGTGCAGTTATACACTATAATACACCCTGCCAACACTTGTGATTTGTGCCATGGTGGACTTGGGTCCACCCTTCCTGTCAAGACAAATCCATATTCATGGGCAGATAGACAGGGAAACCCTACCCAACCTGCTTGTCAAGAATCTATCTTGACAAGCAAGTGATGGTCACTAGTGGGGTCCCCAATGACCAGTGTGGCATTAGGCATCAGGGTCCCCACCTTAATCTGTTGACTTTTATCAACCAGTCATCTAGATGCACAACTTGTTGACTAATATCAAACCAGTCATCAAGGTTACCTCCTTTCTTTAGCACTTGAGTTTAAGAGGTAAGTTGTTGAATGATTGGTGATGGCTTTGAGTCCTTTTAGCACTGACTGTGGTGGAATTTTGGAGTCTGACAGTCTGGACTAGATGAGAGAAGAAACGGATAGAGGTGCGGAGGGTAAAAAAAAGAAAGGAAAAAAAAAAGGGAGGAGAGAGAAGAAGTTCGGAGGCTTGCTTCGCGAGTGGCCGCCAGCCTTGTCACCGGCCCTCCGATCGAGAGGGCGTGTGTTAAGCTAGCTTGAATCCGGTGACATTAACAAACCAACTTTGCAGATGGATGATTTGACTCTGGAGGTGATGATCCCATCACCGCGCCCCTCTTCATGTCATCTTCCTCATTGAAATCCTGTTAAGATTATTTCAAAACAAACTCAACACAAGCCCCTATTCCCTGCTGTTCGCACCTTGTGCTGGCACATGAGTGACCTCACATTGCACAGCGGCGACCGCTCACAATCCCAAGCTGAACTTTGCTGGCTTATCAGGGTCAGGAATTATAGCGTGTTATGACGTCGAGCTCACACAAATTCGCCGGTCACAACTGAGCTTCTTGCAAGCGACTGTAATCAAATACAAGAGTGTTTGAAGAAGATTACGTCGCCAGTGGACAAGGTCAAAACACCCCTTTAAAAATGACTGATGTTTGGGGTTGCCTTAATAATTCTGGGCTCGCGTCTCGTACTGGCCAGACTATCCCATGTAATTCGCACACGTGAGCTGACTCTCGTGGAAAATGGGTTGCCGTGGAAGGCTAAAACACTCCATCAATGCTCACTGAGGTTGAGTTTCGCCTCGATGATTACAGGCTTGCCCTCGTGCTGGCCAGGTTATTCCGGCCAAAGGAAGCATTTACATCCGTGGGCTTCTCCTCCCACCAAATTGCTCCACCCGGTAGGCTAACACATTCAATCAAAAACAACTCCTGTTCGAGTTTCGCCTTAATTTTTAGCTCGCGTTTTATCATACTCTGTCCAATACAAGCATTCGTACCCGTGGGCTGATTCGCATTCGTACCCGTAGGCTGACTCTCCTGGAAATTTTTTGTCTATAAAATGCCTACCTCTGAGCCCAACCTGGTTTTTTTCCCATCCTCACTCCCTCTCTCTATAGCCCATCAGTCACCATAGCATTCAAAAAACATCAAAGCCTCAATTAATCTCAGACTATTTCCCTAATCCGTCATCCTCTTAATCTTTATCTATTGCTCAGTTGTCGCGGAGTCTTTCTTCAAAACAAAAACAAAAAACAGCAGCGCACTTATCGTCGACATGACTGTTTTGAAACTGTCACATGGCTTTCTTCTGCTGCTATTGGCAGTGACCGGCTCGAGAGGCACATGGTTGATAGGATCCGTATTTGACACGGCGAAAAATCCGAGGGCCGATGCGCATCGCGATGAGATATATGACATGCAGGGTACAGCGCACACCGTTAATGATGTACAAGTAACTATCCTCCAAGGGTAAGTTGGATCACTTGATTTTTTCCTTGAATGACATCGACCAAACTTCTCGCCTCTTGCTGAGCACGACAAATCTTGGAACAGGGGAGGTAGCATGATCAATAGAGACAAAGCCGGCCAGGTAAGCACCAGGGTTTAGCTGTGTCATCTTGCATTCACTTCTCTGCCCGTTCACGTAATCCTTCTCACCTCATCTATTGCCAACATTTTGTAATAAATTATGAAGGAAAAATTGGATCGCGCCAAAAAGAAGTTCCCCGACGCCACTGAACACATCATGCAGCAGGCTGGCTGGGCTGGTTACCCCCGGAGCCTCGTGCACTTAAACTTTTTTGATGTCTACACTAACCCCGATTATGTTGTCTTCATGCGCAACGGTTAGTTTTTTTTTTTTCGTCCGTGGATCATCGGATAAGGAAGGTCTGCTGTTCGTGTCTCATGAATTTCTTTGAATCAACAGAACACCCATATCACCTACCACCAGAAGTAGAGCATTGGATGTTATGGATGCGGGTATCCCCCATCACGCCAGACGCATTCAAGCCGCAGGAAAGGGAAGAAGTACCAAACGAAGACTTCCTGAAACCACAACGGGTACAGGTCCTGTGCAGATATCTACAGCAGTACGATTTCCACGGCCATGCAGGACTTGATCCACGAGTGGTCAGCTCTGTCCATTTATCTGCTTTTCAACACCCCCCCCATAGCCCGATCTGGTTCGACCCCGTGACATCGGAGCCAGTCGTTCGGGTCCAAGGCGTAGAAGCCATGCAATGGGTCGGAAGACATGTTGCTAAGGCCATCAAGCAACGTTTCCCATCAGAGGACTACGAAGTCCTATGGAATCGTTCATCGGACGATTGGAAGTATGTCCATTCCCCTTCATCCCAAGGGTCGATAGATTGCTAACTGCAACCCCTATCCGAAATATCCTCTGTCAGAAGCGTCCGATTTCCTGATCACTTCCAGTACGGATTCAATTTCTAATTGTTCTCAATTTTTGTCGGCTCTCGTAAAGTTCTTTCTGGCTGACATTCTTTTGCTCATTACTCTTCTGATACGTTCTCTAGCATCTTCGTAACCCGCAAGCAACGACATTAGTATCATTATGTTATGATTTTTGTGGTATTGCATCTTCAACAGAGCGTCAACAAGCGTGATTTGCTTGTTGGGTCAGCCGTGAATCCACTCCAAACAAGCAAAGCAAAATGATGGGTTAGAGCCCCCATCCACCCGTTTGATAGAATTTTTCTTGTATATTTGTTAGTACATGAAGGAATAGTTGTGAATCATTTCTGTTAAGATGTTTTGTTAGCTCCGCTCGTTTCCTAACTCGTCCGAGCCCAATCTCTGGATAAATGATGATTACATAGCCTCAAAAAATAAATACTTAGAGGCTATGTTTTAGCCTACCACGCCTGTCGTGGTGACTCGTACTTTGAAAATGTTTCAATATCAGTCAAAACAAAAATTCAAACGGCAAAAGACCCACTCAGGCCACAAGAAAAAAAGAAAGAAAAAAACAGAGTAATCGGAAAGGTGTTCGGCCATTCGGGTCCTTTGACTTGATACATGCAGGGTTATCAAAAGCGGGCGTAATGAGACAGCGCCATGTTTTTTTGAGAAAGAAAAAGAAGCATGCTGATCATTACTTTTTCTAACGTTTTTGTAAAAATTAAGTATTTAAAAGAAATTTGAAACGAGAGAAATAAACGAACAAAATCAAGCAAAATGAAAACAAGTGTGTATATAGTATGTGTGTTGTGCCAAAGTGAAAAAGAAGAAGTTTTTGATGGAAAGAGAAAGAGGACAAAGATTTATACACACATTTTTGAAAAAAAAGAAAAAATCTTACACAAAAGCAAGCATCTAGCCAAACAAGGTCTATTTGTGTATATCGACTAAATTCAAATGAAATTCTATGGAGATTATAGAAGATCGTGGGAAGAAATGAAAACCTTTGGATTTAATCACATGTTTATGTTTATGTATATATTATTGATGGATGCGTTGGGAAGACGAGGTCCAAGACGCTCTAGTTTTGAGGGGGTAGAGAGAGGGCCCTGGAAAAAGGAAGTAGAGCGGTAGGCCAATGGTGGTCAAGTGGAGTCTTGATTGAAGCGTTGGACAGTTCTGTCTTTGACTTGGTTCAAGAATCCTTTCTTGGAATCTTCATATTGACCCACCGTAACACCTACAATACCCACATGTACCAGATGTATAATAAATGTCAGCGCAAACCAGGGGATCGACGATTGGGAACATCAAAGGGAAAAAAATTGGTTACGAACCGGTCGATGCTCCAAGCCCGACTCCTTTGGAATATTGGGCTGCGAGCACTGGGTCAACTCTACCGTTCCCGTTGCCCAATCCCTCGCCCTTCTGCCAGCCCATTTTTTCCAGCATCTAAACATGAACACGTCGATCAGGCGGAGTAAAAATTGCGAGCAAAAACTAAGCTAAGTTTATACATATATTTCTACGAGATGATACACTGGGCGAGAGTTGAAAGAGAAAGAGAGCCGACCTTACTGCCGACATTGGTGGTTTGTATCCCGTCCTTATCGGGCTGAGCTGCGGGCACGGCGGCCGGAGGGGCGGGCTCAAATCTAGCTTTCTTGGCCTCGTGTTTGTCAGCATTGGGCGCATCCGGCTGGCCGTATGCTTCTCTCCTGGCCGCCGCCCTATCCGTGTACTTTACGCTACTCTCCGTCGCCGTCGTCGTCGTGCTGTTTGTGTTGGTTACTGTAATGGGGTTGTTCGATTTCTTTGCTAGACTTGCCGCCTTCTTTGCTCGGGCTATCTTCTTAAGTTTTTCGTTCCGTAAGTTGGTCTGAGGGATGATGCAATGTATACGTCAATTGAAGGGAGCTTTATGGATAGCCTGTACCGATCAAAAGAATTATGTCACTTACCTTGTGAAGATTTGAGAGATTATTATGCCTTTGTAAATCCTCTGGAGATTTGAATTGTCTTTGACACAATACACACGTCAAGCGATTGAAATCACTAAAATCATCTTCATCGACGACCTGCGCATTTTTGCGTTATCGTAAATAGAATATGGATCAGTAAACCATCTTCCAATTCAATACCGCGTTCACAACTTCACAAGGATAAATGACTATCGTCGGATAATCCGCATGGTGAGGGTGGTAATCTGGATGGCTGACTTCCGATGAAGGGGCGAGTACAATGAGAAGGGATGACTCACCAGTTGCTCGGGAGCTAAGGCCACATTTGTCTTCTCTTCTTCTGTGTTTCCAGTGGATGCGATTTCTTGATGTTTGCTTTGCCACTTTTGAATGTTGGCAACCATCTAGAGGGAAGTGAATATGTGATTGTGAGAAGGTCAAAATTAAGCGCGGTTCGAATGATGTAGTGTTTGAACTCCCTCTCTCAAGATAAACGAGCATTTCAATTGAATGTGCATCATCATCCAGGTCAAGCGAAGGTTTGTTTTGATTGGGAATGCTTGAGTGAAAATGATTACCAACCTTCTTTGTTGCGATTGGTTCAACGCCGGTCTTCTTCTTTTCAGGCTTGCTTTCAGTGCCTTATTAGTGAGATCAAAAGTGCAGTTATGAATGGAGAAATAAGAAGCAACAACCGAATATTCTTATGTGAATCAACTTGTTCTTTCAACAATCATCTTGTGAGAATGTATAAACTAGGATCTGATAAAACACATCAAGGGCTGGACGGACAGACCCTTTGGCTTATAATTCAGAATCTCAGATTGCTGCGAGCCTCCTTCTCCAGGGTTGATGGTATCTGCTTGAGCCTTCACTTCTGTCTTCTCAGATTCGGTCTTCCGGTCTTCAGAAGTCTGTGAATTTCTAGTCAGCTTGTCGCCTGTGTTAGTTTCCTGGATGGTCAGAGTTTGAGACTTGGATTGATGATTCGATGAGTTCCCTTGGTCAGTCGATATTTCACTCTTAGTTGAATTGACTGGCGGCTCAGTATCAGCGGATGATTTCATTTCATTCACATCGGTATCTTCATGTTTGCCATTCCTGGATTCTTCTGCATGCTTGGACGGTGTTAAGATCTTGGTCTTGCTTGTCGGCGAAGAACGGTCAGGCTCTGCTATAGGTGAAATGTAAAGAGCTGCGTAAGCTTTGTCATCCCAATATGCCAACTCCTGGCCACTTGCTCCTCTGAACGACCATTCTGATGGGGTGTAGATTGGGTGGAAAGAGTGCTCGTGAGCAAAAGTGACGGTGATCGTGCGCGACCTAATCTGGAACCCTCGAGGGAAAAGACTGGTATTAAGCAATAACGATAAGGCCTTGACAGCGACCTATATTACAGAAGAAAGGGAGACGAAATGAAACGAAACGGTGGGAAAGGTAGTGAGATGGCTAGAAAAGATTAATAATGGCCCTGTGACACCACTGGGCAACGACGACGAGCATGCAATCAAACAACAACAGACCTGTACTTCAGCAAATTGGACAAACGCATAGCCCCAACTGGTGCGGGTGAGACGATCATTGATGAGCATAACTTTCCGGATCGACTCGGGTAAGACGGTTTGAGATGGATCTGGAATGTTTTGCAAATGTTGGGCAATTTCCTGTTCGGTAGATAATGGATCTAGACCTCTCAGTAGAAGGATCGAAGTAGGTGTGCCGCCAATATCTCTGGCTCCGTCATTAACGACTGTTGATAATGAAGACTCGGAAGATGAGTGATAAGAGTAAGTAGATTGGTTAGGTAATTCGCTAATGAAAGGGGTGGCTGGGGTGCTACGTGTACCGACTTCACGCTCTCGCTGTCTGATTTCGAACGGAACCTTTTCTTTCTGACTGTAATCAATCTTGACCTTCAAACCGTCACCTGAACGATCGAATCTCGAGCTAACAGGTTCTTTCCAAACCACCATCGGAAACGCTGGCTCGACAAATGCCTTAGCATGTTCAACACTAACAAAGCGAGCAAACCCGTAGCGTTTACTTTGGCCGGTTATTCGATCATAGATTATTGTAACGCTATCAACCGATGCGCCACACTCCTCAAGAAAAGCCCTAAGATTCGCTTCATCGGTATGAATCGGCAGGCCCATGAAGATAACGGATTGGGATGGAGGAGACTTGTCCTTAGGGGGGCCATGATTGAATTGGCTGTTGGGATCATATGTTCTCTGAGGGACATGTTCATGACTACGAGAGGGTGGTAAACGTTCATCATAGGCCGGAGGACCGCTAGAGGATGAATGATGAGGAGCATGGCCACTGGCCCCGTTTGATACACGGCCGAGGGATGGTGACAAATGAGAGTCAGCTCGAGGACCTGATGGCGGAGGATATGGGTTGTAACGAGCCGAGCGAGAGGCAGAAAACTGTTCAGAAGGAATCCAAGGAAAGTAAAGGACGTGTTTGATCAGCAAGAGATGATCGAAGTCTGCAGAGCCGATGAGGGTTTTGGATTGTCTTGAATGGGTGGATGTTTTGAATTTGAAAATGGAAGGTTAATACTAACTTCGTCCGATCTACGATGGATATTGTGAGATGTGGTGGGGGTAGTACTGCTGGTGATCTGGTTGTTGGTGGTTGTCAGATTAGATTCTCTGTTCTGATCGTCAAAGGGTTTGGTGCTACTTCGAGAGTCATCATGAGTCCTTCTAGAGTCTTCAAAGGTCCCGTTTGAGTTTGGGGTTGGGTTTTGGTTGGTGGTTGACTGACGTGCTTGGAGGGTTCTGTCGGGGTGGTCGACCCGACGGTCGTTTGGACGGACGGAAGGGAGGCTGCTGGCTTGAGACGCTCGATTGAAACGATCTGTGGATGTAGGGTGAAATCGATGATCGGGTGCGCTGCTAGTGATCGTTGAATTGATCCTTGTGCTACCCTGGTGATGATGATAGGTAGAGGAGGGATGCCTGCGCTGTTCGAGCTGAGGATGAGTGTGTGATTGATGGTGATGAGGAGGATGGTGATGGTGCTGAGGATGAGTTGAAGAATGGTGGTGGTGGTGATGATGATGATGAAGTCGTTCGTCTGGTCTGGTTGGCAGTCTGTCCTGGTAGGTCGAGTTAGTTGATGAACGATCGTAATCGAATGGACGAGACTTTCTGATGTTTTCGTTTGATTGTCGATGATACATTGTCATCTATCTGTCTCTTTCTTTCCTTTTCCTCGTTTTTTTGAAAATTGTGGTTCGTCTTGAGTTTTCCTGAAAAATTTATTTGGGGGAAACAGAAGGTTGAGGTTTGGGTTTCTGCCGGTCAGAAACCACTCGTCAGTATTACGTAATCAATCGTTTAGTACTGCAACCTGTGGTAACCTGCGGTAGCCACCTTTGGACAAAAATGGTGCAGCGACTTGCAGCGACCTGTGCGAATGTCACAGCACCTCCATCCCAAAAACCACACACACAGAACACCACAGGAAGTATGATCCATCGGTAGAAAAATGGTATTAATGGGCCATGAGGCCGCAGGAGGGGGAAAGTTTGCCCCCTTGGTTTGTATTATGAAGAAAGGAAGATGATATGGTCGTAGGAGATGACTTTCAGTGGATCAAAACGACTCACCAATGCAGGAGAATTCCCAATATTTTGTTGTTCAAGATGGAAACCCAAACTAAAAAAATTAAAACGAGCAGAATGCAACTCTGTTTAATGGGTCCAACCAGTGTAAGTCTGGGCCAAATAAATATACACCCAACTAGTGCAACCACCGTGCCCAACAACCATCCCAAGCACCCCGAAATCTCAAACACAATCAAACCCCAGTCAAGTTTCAATAAACAATCGATGCGTTGGATGTATCAGAGGAGAGAGCAAAACTAACCGAGCTCGGTAAACCAGTTACTAGGTTTCGATCAATCATGATTGATTGGCCATCAATAATTGGCAATTGGCTCGGTCGGACGGGCACCCCTCAAATATCTCCGCGCCCGATCAAAGCGCCCGATAAAACTTGGCAAGGTCCGACTACTACGCTTTTTTCTTTGCTTGAGTTGTCGATGGGTGTGTTGTTGTAACTTTCTTGCATGCGACTCGTTCGGTCGATGCCCTCTCCCCCGCAGAGCTCAGCCTGTGCAACGCTCCTCTTTCAGTCCTAACTTAACACAAGCCCACCCTTGGCGGGAGGAGTCGGTATGTACCCCGCGGAGCGCTTCTCAAAGGGAGGACTTGTGACTACTCCATTGGTCGAATTTTTGATTCTCCATTGGTCAGATTTTCGATTTTTTTTCCAAGCCCAAAATCATTATCACCCCGGCATGCCAACCAATTTTTTTCCTTGACAGGAATAAAAATAATAATTTAGACCATCTCCACCGCGCGCACTCATCCAAGCTGCTAAATCTTCTGAGTTTAAGCAACTGCAGTGATAACACTCGGAGAGAAGATTGCTACACAGTGCAAGATAGCAGGGACTCGCTCGAGGCACGAGGAAAGTGTACCGTGGTCCATGGGACCTGAGGCGGGAGGTTTCGACCCAGCCGGACCGACAATGAACTGCATTATGGTCAGACCTCTGAGGAAAGGTTGAAACCAGATAGATACTTGAGCTGGACACGAAGCACCTCTGTTGCTTCCTTGTCCGCCACATTCTATCTTCTAATCACCGCCATCAGCCTTTATCCTAGCTCTCAAATTTTTATAACCACCCACCCACCCATGGATTGCTTTATGAAACCTTTTTACACCTGAATAAGTAATATAATAAAAATCCTATTTCTTTCCTGATTCGGGATAAGTATAATATGTACGAACTATTCTCATGTTATACTTATTTACGTCCCATTGCCCATACTCAGACCTGTAGAGGCCTCAAGTCATACAGGTCCTAGAGATCAATAGATCTCTACTCGAGTATCAGGAGAGCCTAGGATTAATGGACACCAAGTTTTGTAGCTCGTATGGTGAAACCTCTCCCCCAATACCCCGTATTGTCCATTCACTAATCAAATGAATGATGGAAGTATCAACATCAACTTACCTCAAATTACGATTTGTGATCATCAGCGCGCCGCAAGCTCAACCACCAGAAGAAATCTCCTACTTGAAGCGACAATACTAGTCTTTGCTGACAACCAAAACATTGCAAACCAGTTTCCAACTCATGGAGGTTCAAAACCTGGGAAACAACCAAGTATACCTTGGGACTTTGAAGCCAGTTACCAACAAATCTACCACCATTACTTTTCTTAAACCCCTGTACAACAAAGTGCGGTTCCAGCGTCAATTCAGAATGTCAAGACCCCTTTCCTTGAAGATTTGCAAAGATTTCAAGCAATAAAAAAGTTATTCTACTCAGAAGGCTGAGGTGTTAGGCAAAATGGGCCTACATCCACTTCTAAAAATCACTGCAGCATTAAAAATGCTGCCCTACAGGAACTGCCAACTT
Organism: Puccinia horiana; assembly: GCA_001624995.1. Lineage (NCBI taxonomy): Eukaryota > Fungi > Basidiomycota > Pucciniomycetes > Pucciniales > Pucciniaceae > Puccinia > Puccinia horiana. Next base: position 648,104 of record LWDY01000027.1, on the reverse strand, counting down.
GATTACCTGGTTTGATGGTATCTGGGCTTGACTGGGATGAAATCAACCCAGTTGCACTTGTTTTCATCTCAACCAATGGAATATAAGGCCCTGTTTGGGAGCGGCATATGGTTGCCTTAATATTATGCTTCATGCGTGAAAACCTAGGTGACATCTGGTCAAGTCCACCAGAATTGGACCAGATGTCACATACAACCTCAATATCACTCTTGTCATATCCCACTCCCAAACAGGGCCTTAACCCAAGGTCCTTGGCTTTATAGGGTCTTTGAAAAATGACTCCCCTTTTTTGACCAACAACTCCCACACCTGGGTTGACATTGATTTTGGGAGTTGTTGGTTGAATTCTGGTGGTGGGGGGATTCTAAGTCCTGAAATTTTCATTACCCCCGCGGGAGTTGGAACCCCAAAACCCTAACACCACCCAGAAGTCAATTCACAAACTTGAAACTTAGTTTTGAGTTTGAGAGTTGTGCGTCAAAAAACAATAATGTGCTCACCCACTCAAAACCACCAAAAATCACATCACAACTCATCCCACACCCCCGAACAACCAACAACCACCCCAACTCCAACTCAAAAAAATTGAAAAAATGAAGAAATTAATGAGATACTTGAGAAGTGCGTCATGAAGCTATTAGATGAGAATAAAGAGACTGAAGATCAACAAGAAAGTGAGAGAGAAAACAATGCAAAAAGAAGAAAAAAATCACAATGAAGATGAGAAAATGAAGGTGAAGATAATGAAGAAGAAGAAAGAATTTCAGCTCTGCCACCCAGAATATACAAGGATTATGAACTTCTGAAAATCTCAATCAAAGAAATTTCTCAGCTTCATGGATATGCCACTCTGATGAAAAGAACAGTCTCATGAAAATTATTCCTAAATGTGACAGGTAAGTTCAATATTCTTCTCAACTTTCCTCATTATCTTTTGAATGATTTGCTTCTGAATACAGTCCAGAATTTCAAAATTACATGACTAAAACTTGGCTTCCAGTGGCAGAAAAATACTCAAACACTTGAACCAAGAAAATTGCTCACTTGGAAAATAGGACAACTGTCAAAAACCAAAAGAAATGTGCACTACATGAATTGAACCTGTGACCCCAAACTTCATGATGGATGCTTTAACAACTAAGCTAAGTGTGCTGATGCTTGCTGAGCACATTTAATCTAGACATGATCTGCCATTATGCTTGTATTTCCTGGGATGATAAGTCTTATTTACATTTCTTATCACTATATCAGGGTCGAGTCTTACAAAGAGTGGGTTTCAGACTGCTTAGAGTAGAATGTAATATAATCACCTGGTCATCGAGAGGTTTCCTCTAGACAAGCAAGCTGGAACCTTCTCATCAAGAGTTTTCCTCTCAAAATGCAGGCTGGCACAGCTCATCAAGGGGTTCCTCTTGACAAGCAGGCTGGAACCTGCTCATCGAGAGGTTTTATCTTGACAAGCAGGCTGGAACCTGCTCATTGAGAGGTTTTATCTTGACAAGCAGGCTGAACTTGCTCATCGAGGGGTTTCCTCTTGACAAGCAGTCTGTAACCTGCTCATCAAAAGGTTTCCTCTAGACAAGCAACAAGCAGGCTGAAACCTGCTCAACAAGAGGTCTCCTCTAGACAAGCACGCTGGAACCTGCTCATTGAGAGTTTCCCTACCAACAACCAGGCTGGAAACTGCTCATTGAAAGGTTGCCTTGTTACAAGAAGGCTGGAAACTGCTCATCAAGAGGTTTACGCTTGGCAAGCAGGCTGGAACCTGCTCATCAAGAGGTTTACTCTTGGCAAGCAGGCTGGAACCTGCTCATCAAGAGGTTTACTCTTGGCAAGCAGGCTGCAACCCGCTCCTCAAGAGGTTTACTCTTGGCAAGAAGGCTGTAAACCGCTCTTCAAGAGGTTTCCTCTTGGCTTGCAATCAAAATTTCCAAAAGTAGCAAGTGGGTAGGATCAACGGTGGGCAGATGTGTTCTCCAAATGGAGAACTCTGACTGTAACATAACTTTTACAGTTACATTATCTTCCCGTTACGGATATCTATAATTCAGTTACAATATCTGCTGTGCAAAAAGCCCCTATTTTTTTACTAGTTAAGTTCCCAGCTTATTTCAGCAAAACCGGGGTTACGTTACATTTTTTCCAAATTTGGATAACTTATTTGTAACTTTCTGAGAGAGGTGTTAAATTTTGAATCATTGAGTTCAATATGAGCACGGTATTGTCTTTTCAGGAAACCTTGGACTGCACAATTCCACTTTTCATTTTGGATCTTATACTTTTATTTAGTTTTGTCAGCGGTTTTACCCTGACAGCTGTCAGATAGGACCCAAAATGAAATCTGCCCCCAAAGCCTTGTTTTGCTGGTAGGCTATGTTGGAGTTGGATGAAGGAGAAAATGAGCTCACATTTGGAACCAGGGCATGATTCTCACCCTGCCGACTCCCCCATCCATGTCCCTCTAGGACACTAGGATGGAATAGCCAAGCATTGGCTGTGAAGACTATGGCAGAGACTGCCCAAAGGCCCGGAGACAATTCTCAGCAGAAACAACAGTCAAATATTGTCAAAAAAATTGGTATTTGTATAAAACAAAATGGATTTGCTTGGATTCATCCAAGCTTTTCCAAAAAGACAATATGTTTCGCTCAATTTGAAACAATCAAATTCTAAGTGTCCTCTCCACAACAGGCCAGGTCAAAAGTTGTTCAGTGTGAAGATTGAATCCCCAACCTTGAATTTTGCACCCTCCAGGAGGGATACATTAACCATTAAGCTATATTCGATATGGAATTCATTTTTTTTTTCTGACCAGACCATCATCCTAAAAAAAGTTACGTTACCCATTTTTTTTTTTTGATTTTTTTTTCAAGATACGTTACTTGAAAATACAGCTTTTTTTAGTTACGTTACAGAAATAAAAAAATTGGATAACTTAAAACAAGTTACGTTATCCAATTACCCTGCTGTAATGCAAAGTAACATATCTGCCCACCATTGGTAGGATAGTTTTGAGATGTTAACAGGGCCTGATTACATGGTGAATTTGATGCAAACTGAGGAGGAGGTGTGGATGGCGGGCACATAGCTTGATGAGTAGGGGTAAGTCAAAGCTGTATGGTAGTGGGGATCAAGACATGGGCATATACCAGGGTGATATTTTCCTCCAATTGGAACAATTTCTTCATGTATGATACCGATGGCTGTCTTGAAATTCAATTGGATGCTCACATTGTCAGTGACAAGGTACAGTTAGAGAAAACCCATTAGCGGCAATTGAGGGTGACTATTGCGGGGGTCCCCTGCTTGGTGCTTAGCATGATGGGATGTTATATTTTGAATTAGAAAGTTTAAGGCACAAGGTATTTGGATTTATACACTAGAAGAAAGATGAAAAGAAGAACAAAATAAGTGTGGTCACAAGCTGACAATAGTCATATAAAATCAAGATTCTTTCACTTGCACATTTCAATCTCAAAGTGCAGATGTTACTCAAGCAAGTGGGAGGCTGTGATGATGGCAAAAGGCAGACATCAAAACCTAAAAGCAATACACCGCCTCAGGTTAACCATCAGCCGGAAAGGGAAAAGAAAGATTTATTTAATTTCACTGTGGCTTTGAAGACAGCCAAAAGTCCACAGCCCAATTGTTGACAAAAAGAAACACAACATGAGGGAGAAAGACAGATTGCAGTCAAACTTCTTTGAGTCATTCACAATGGCTCCTAAGGCAGAATTAAAATTTCAACTGGTAATCTGAAGTAAATACCAAATCAGCTAAACTCCTGGAAAAGCTGAGAAGAAGGATGGGGAGTTGAGTTATGGCAAGGGCTGAATTTGTAGTCCTTCCACTGGAAAGTTTTTGATGTTTTTTTTTTGTTGAAAATGACCGAGGATGGCTATATAAAGAGTTTTGTTCCAAGAATAACGATGAGTTACACAGTCAGTTTGGCACTGGCCTCAAAGATGATAAGCTGCAGGTTGTGGTGATTTACACATACTATTACCTCAATGTTCAAAAATCAGACAAGGGGGCGGCGTAGCCGCCTTGGACTCTAGTTCAAGGTAAAACAAATATGTATGTATCACCATAAATGGCTATCTTATCGAATCACCTCACCTGAGTACAGGGCTGAAATTTCCTAGCGACAGGTGCTGTTACCGCCCCTCCTGCAGGGGGGGGCTTGGGTATAAAGTCGGATATCTGGCTGGAACAGAAATCACCACTTGGCTGGAGAGATTTTCTTAAGGCTCTCATTCCCACCCAAGACGACCTGAATTTCTGCACCAGTGCCAAAATAGACTGTTCATTCTTGGCTATTTTTTGGTACTGGTCTCATTTATATGGGCCCCATGGTTATTCATAATGCAAAATAACCAAATTTGTGTTTTTCAAAAAAGGTGAACACAAATACAAACAAACTCATAAATTGATGAGCAAAGGATTTTCAATAATCACATATTTCAAAGCCTTTTGTAGTCAGATTCTGAAAATCAAGACATCGGATATTGATGAGTTTGAATCTCTTTAGAAATAGCTTTCCGGCCTTTGATTGTCCATTTTTGGGCCTACAGGGCTCTACATAGAGCCAACAACCAGGATCAGTGGCCTATCCATGGAGCAGTATAAAGCCTGCAGTTCTGTCTATTCAGAACTTTGTAATTCTGCACCTTTTTTTAATTGATTTTGGGCCTGAATATCATTTCTGTCCCAGCCAACCATTCAGCATAATTCATAAGCCTCTCCTATGGAGACACTCCGTGGGGTTTCCAGGGATTTTCCCCTCCGCTCAGAACCCCCTGTATTGAGAGGCTTTGTTAAGCTAGCAAATATGGGCCTAAACATTGAGGTTCCAATGCTACACCAGCGCGGAGCGTAAATCCAAGCTAGCTTATCACAAGCCCCTCAATTGGAGGGCTGGTGTGGGTGCCACTAGTATCTGAAGGAGGGGCTTTGTCAGAGGGGATCTCTGAATGGATCTCTGAGTCTAGGCTAACAGGCTCTAGAGGTTGAGCTCGCAGGAAACACAGGGTCCTGGCTTAGCCACACCTTTCTCTGAAAGGGGCTGGTAGGGAGTCTTCCTATGGGTCTGGACTTAAGATAGTTAAGAAAAGGTTTTAAGGAGGAAGTCTTACCTAGAAGATGATAGCTCAGAACTAGGTTAAGAGGGTTTAAGAGTGGAAGGGAATGGTAAAAAGGGTAACCAACAAGTGTAAGAGATGATTAGAAGCATAGTAATAAAAGCTCCAATTACTAAGTATTTCGACGAGAGTCAATTTACTAGTAATGTGGTCAGGCTTGGTGTTTATAATCTGGGGAGGGAAATCTATCCCTCCTTGGTCTTGATACTTAAGCGGGCATCCTGTTGGGATTGCCCTGTTTCCTTCTTTTCAAGTCTTCAGGATCTGAAGTTACTGTCTGGTGTGCTATTATTCAGCCACCTGACTCACTTTTGACACTTGCAGCTCTATTCAACTACACATTGTTCCTCTCTAGATGAGGTCTCAATTCCTCGTCTATATTAGCTGTCGCTTGGCTAGTTAGACTGTAGGTCTAACTAGTCTAACTAGTCTAACTGGAAGCTGACAGGCTTACAACTAATTTCCCAAGTTTGGCCTGAGAGATTGTGGCTTGAGGCCAATTTGAAGTCAATTTTTCAATCAAATGATCAATACTGCCCAACTAGGCAGCTTGAAAGGATGCCACAAAGAAGCCCTAATAGGCCTTGATGCTGTCATTCCAATGCTGCCCTTACTCTCAATGGCTGACCAATATTTCTATCCCTTCCTTGCCATCAAAGGAAGGGAGATTCAACAATTGCTGTGGGAAGCTCCCCACATGAAAACTGTAGTTTGGCTGTATTTTCCTGGTACAGGTTTTCCGGGCTGTAAAAGTCCCAAGTCTCAAGTGTATGTTAAAGGGGCTTCAAAAAACGGCTCCCAGTTTTTTGACCAACAACTCCTGCAACCCGGTTGATGTCAATTTTGGGAGTCATTGGTCAAATTCCAGAGGTGGGCCTGGGAGTTGTCCTCCCAATCCCAAAAAAAAGAAAAATAATAAAATAATAAAAATTGGGAGTTGTTCTCTCAAATCCACCAATAGACTGGTCAATGAGGTTGTTGTGCTTCATTGACTGGAAGGAAATCCTTCAGGTCAATTAGGTTGTTGTGCCTCATTGACCAGAAGGAAATCCTTCCAGTCAATGATGTTGTTATGCCTCATTGACCAGAAGGAAATCATTGCGGTCAATGGGGTTGTTGTACCTCGTTGACCAGAAGTTTTTCCTTCCAATCGGGTGAGGTAAAACAACCTCACTGACCGGGAGGAAATCCTTCTGGTCAATTAGGAGTTGTACCTCACTGAACAGAAGGAAATCCTTCCGGTCAGTGAGGAATTGTACCTCACTGACTGGATGGAAATCCTTCCGGTCAAGGAGGCTGTTGTACCTTGCCGACCGGAAGGTTTTCCTTCCGATTGATGAGGTACAACTCCCCATTGACTGGAAGGATTTCCTTCTGGTCAATGAGGCTGTTGTACCTCGTTGACCAGAAGGTTTTCCTTCTGATCAAAGAGGTACAACTCCTCATTGACTGGAAGGATTTCCTCCTGGTCAGTGAGGTTGTTTTACGACACCTTCCGGTCAATGAGTTACAACAACCTCATGGCCTGGAAGGAAATCCTTCTGGTCAATGAGGGCGACTCCCAAATTCGCCCAGTCTATTGGCGGATTTGGGAGAACAACTCCCAATTTTTTATTTTTTTGGGATTGGGAGGACAACTCCCAGGCCCGTGGCCATAATTTGACCGATGACTCCCCAAATCGATGTCGACCCAGTTGTGGGAGTTGTTGGTCAAAAAACTGGGAGTCATTTTTCAAAGCCCCATTTTAAAAGGTGATGGAGGGGAGTGGGGGATCTATTTTGGATCTGTGGGTAGGCGTCCTTGAGGCCTTTCCATTGGTCCAAATCTCAGAATCCAAAATTTAAGTTGTGCACTATGGGAATTGAACCCATGACCCCAAACTTCATGAGTGATGCTTTGACCACTAAGCTAAGTGCACTGTTGCAGGATTTGTCCTTTATATAACCTATTACCCAAGATATGCTTGTCTGTCCTGGGATCAGGTCTCATATGTGTTTGCAAAGCTTGTCATGTTACCAGGGTCAAGAATTGTAATCCATTGGGTGGCAGTCTGCATAGAGCAGATTTGTACTAAAACACCAAAAGGCTGCCCAAAACTCCCAGAGGAAGATAGCCTGGAGGGGGAGGCAAGTTTTCCCCTGCCAAACTTGGTTCAGCTCTCACTCCAAACTTGGGACATGTAGAAAGCCTGAGGCTCGCTTCGCGAGTGGCGCCCACGCCAATCATAGGTCACCGGCCCTCCGATCGAGGGGCTGGTGTTAAGCTAGAAATCCAAGGGGAATCGGTCATTCCGCTTAGCTTGCAGTGTGCCACCAAAGGAGAAAAGGATTTTCGAGGAAGACCATCGCTAAATAGCTGCACATACAAGTTGACAATTTGGAGACACACACACAGATTTGTGATGCGGAGAATTCTCCGATGTGGACTCACCCGGTAATTGGTCACTTGATCGAGCTTTCGGGAGAAGAGCTCTCTCTCGATGACAGTCCACAACTCGGGTCGATTTTGCCATTCCTGTTATAAATTTGGGACTCGATCAAATCACGAGAAGAGTGGATGGCAATTCGTTTGGGTTTTGTCAATATCGTTTGAAGATACATTTATGAATATTTACATATAGGAGAGACCTACATATCCGTCAAAAAATCAGCAGTCTACGTGTTTAGTTATTAAACTGTTGACCTGGTAGATTTTATGGTGCGGGCAATTTTTTCATGATTCGAAAGTCTGAGTAACGCTTGGGGAGAAAAGTTGAGGTGGCCGTGGAGTATTCTGGAGTTTGAATGCTGAGCCAGAATCAGGGTACTGATAAAGCAGTCATGCAGGGAACACCAATCTTGGTTATCTTGAGAAGCACCCATCGGAGTCTTGATGCTGACTGGTGATGTGTGTTGATCGATGGGGGTGCGTTCTGAAATTGGATGTTACAGTGGAACCCCATTTTCTTTTGGTGCAAAGGGCTTTTTCAGCAGTATGATCGTCAAAAAATAACACAACACAATCTGAATCCGCAGAGTTTCTGTCGTCTTTAGCACACCCTCCCGCTAATGTGCATACCAAGCTAAGTTGATATGATTGTCGAGGCCAAGAGTCAGCCAATTCTCGGTGAGGTTGTGAATGAATGTAACGGCGGCTAAAGAAAGTTTTACCCACTGGACAGCAGCAAGCTGGGAGGTTTTTAAAGGAAGGCTCTCTCTTGACCAATGTCCAATTGACCACTCAGAATATAACTACCCCACTCCCAAAGATAACAAATATCTCTGCAGTTCGTCCTCCTCGTCACCCCTGTCTCTCCCCCCTGAGTTCTAAACTTCCTCCCATTCCCCCTATTATATTCCTTCCATCGCTACTCGTTTCCTGTCAAGGAGAGCGCTGTTGACCACTCTCCCTGCTCTGTCCATTTTTCCTCCCCTCCGCTAGGGTTTTGCTCTACCCCCCTGTCTCTGAATACTCAACAAATAGTCTTTCTTCTCCAGCAAGCTTAAGACCTAGAGTTCCTGGCTACTCACTTTTTCCCTCCGTCAATTTTCTCCCGTCGATCAATCTTCCTTCTTGCCCCGACCAAGCTGCAGTGATCAAACATGTCTGAGTCAGCCGCGACTGCCCAGCCAGTGATCAAGGATGTCCAAACCTTGAAGGCCAACTTGAAGGAGCAAGAAAAACGCGCTCGGAGTGAGAATGGAGTCGAAGAGGTCACCCCGCTCACCGATCAACAACCACCAGCACAAGAAAATGGTGGCGAGAAAAGAAAACGACGAAAAGTTAGCAACCCGGTCGGGACGACCAATATTCAGTCTGAACCACCGCCAGTCTTGGATGGCCCTCTCCCACCTGCAACCAAATCCACTGAGCCAATCGATCCCTCTTGCACTTCGCCATCCGCTAACACCAACGGGGCTACAGCTACCGAGAAAGATCTCAGCTCGGAAGTTCCAGCCTCAACCAGCCCCGCCAAAGCTACCCAATCTCCTGCGAAGGCCTCCAACCCGGACGCGTCAACCGCTCCATATGGTGAGAACAACCGGGCCGATTCGGCTGGTGAGTAACTTGATTACTGCTCACTCTATCCTCCGCTTCGATGTCTCATCATTCTCGTTCAATCATCCACCAGTGGATCAAAAATCATCTGCAAAGGAGCAGGTTTTGTCCAAAGACGGTCCATCGAAAGTAAGCCTGTCCATTTGTTTATCTCAGCCTACTAGTTCAAAAATGGAAATCTTCGACTTTCCAACTGAGATCTGTGCCAATTATGTTTTATTACCAGACTCACGAAACCGCTCCAGAAACGTGAGTCTTGTTTTAGTTCCGTAAGGATGTGTCCGACCAATTTCTTGGGATGGAGTTTGTTAACCAGGACTTCATTTTTTCTGTGATCAGACCTGTCGATCAAGTGGCGCATCCTGCCGCTCCTGACGAAGATATTGCCGCACCATCAGAGACAAAGGAATCAGTCCCTGAGATTATCCAAAAGTCCGCAGAAGCTGTCGAGGTAGCCGCGTCTTAAAAACAGTTTACTTACCACACCCAACTCGATGTATTCTGCCTCAGCTGCCAGAGTTAGCTCTGTTCAGTTAACTTCAGAACGGTTGCTCATATTTATATTATGTCCGAATCAACTCTCAAAAAGAAATAAGTAATAATAATAGAAAAACTGTGTTGTTTTCGTTTCCTGACATAGACTTAACGATGTATATGGCGTGCTTTGTGTAGAAGCTAGTCTACTTTTATCTCCCTGATCCCCTGTTTATTTCGATCAAGTGTCTGGAGTCTGCTTCGATCTCAACTTACCTTCTTCTCTATCCGTCACCCTTGACTCCCTTAATCTGTTTATCTACATATGTACCAGGCTCCACAAAGAAGTGTATTTCAGTTGTTGTTTACCTTACATGTGTAGTTTTCGCTCCACCCATCCGTGTAGTTTCCTTACCAAAAATTACGGGAAGAAAAATGAGTGTATCATTTTTTTTCGGTGATCAGAAACAAAGTCTTTTTTATTAAACGAAGCTCAATCAATATCATCGAGTTGTGTACCTGAACTATTCACAAGGGTTTTTGTGATGGAAATAATACATTGGCACCTGTTGTGTCCTAAAATATCAACCAGACTGATCAATAGTGGAGGACTTCCCGTGACCAATTTAGAATTTGGAATTCTAGATTCTAAATCTTATTTGGTGGTGAAAACTCGATCTGAAAGAATTTTCACCACCAAATTAACTTTGGAATCTAGAAATTCACCTTCTAGATTCGCAACGGGAAGTCCTCCAGTCATTTATGGTGTTCAAATATCATTTTGAAAAAAATTGCATACAGTGAAACCTGTCTAACTGCATACTTGTACAAGGGCACAACCTCCCATACCACATAGACATTTTCTTCCACCAAATCTTTATTTTAGCCCTAATTGAGACTTTATAACTGCATAATCCCCCTAACCACCTAGCAAATTCTGTGCACCAAGGGGTATGTGGTTAGACAGGTTTGACTGTAAGTTCTTAAACACAAGATTTGGCAGGGACATGTCAAGAAACTTAGGCCCCTTTTGGAAGCGCAATATGACGGCTGTCATATCACACTTTGTGCATGACATCTACTGAAGTCCACCAAAATTGGATCAGATGTCACACAAGTCATCAATATTACGTGTGTAATATCCCGCATCCAAAAAGGGCCTTCAACTTAAATTTTATGATTCTTGACAGGTCCCTGCCAAATCTTGCATGTAAGAACTTATGCATTTTTTTCCTAAATGATATTTGGACACCATAATCATTATATTTGACCTAAAGCTAAGGCCCCATTTGTCATCAATATATATTGGGTGATATACATGTTTTTTTGTGTAACATCCTTTGTGACATCTAGTGATCAGGTCTTCAAAAATTTGATCAGATGTTGCAACATTTTAGATTATATTGAGTAAGGATTTGATCCGGCATAATCCTGTCGGGTAGGGTTGCAGGCAGGGTGCCTGGCAACCCGGTATCCAGAGGGTAATGAGAGACTCATGATGGGAGTGTTGTTGAGCGATGCACTGGTTGATTACTTTGTTTGGAGAGTCAGAGAAAGAGGAAAACATTTGGAATACAGACTAGAGACGTGAAAACAAAATAGTGGAGTTGCAAAAAAAAAACGGCGGGTTATTCATGATTGAAGATGTTGTCGACATCAACAACTTCATGTTGGACCCAATCCTTGAGGCAGATCAAAGACTCCACTCCAGTGTTTCAATGTTCATCCGATTACGAGTATAGCACTGTAAATACAATTTCTGGTAACAAATCTCCAATTAACAATGTTTTGGCAGCTTCCTAGCAGCAATACAGCTCCGGAGCTGGATACAGCGGATGAGCCACATCCGAAACCGGCATACCAGATTGAAACCTTAATATCGAGCAGATATATCACTGACAAACAAGGCCTAAAAATCATACATTGGTTTTTCTAAGTCTACATAAAAGTCCTTTCCACCAACAACAAGACCTTCCTACTCCATCTCTGGTAGTAAAAGACCCCAGATGATGAAAATGATGGAAGGAAAGAATTGGAATGACTCAGAAAAAGGTTTTTTAGTGTAGGAGTATTGAATGAGGGCCTTTGGAAGGCAAAGTGACCCACCCTTTTGGCCGCCAGGCGGTTTCAGGGTTTGCACCTCCACTTTTCCAATTGGAATTGGGGGTCATGCCTAACTTAACACCAAGTCCCACGGCTGGAGGGCCCCGGGGCTGTACCTGTCAGGGTTGGTCTCTTTGGTGGCACAATCCTCAATGATTATAGGTAATAAAGTTAGGGCCTTGGTTAAACAACTCCCAAGAATTGGAGTTGCAACTCCCGCAACCGCCCCGACATCACATTTAGGAGTTGCAGCTTCAATCTGATTTAATATTTGGGAGTCGTTGCACCAAAAAAGTCAAAAACAAGACATAACTCATGTTTGACATGAGCAATTGCCCCAATAATTTGACTGGCTTGTATTCATGCCAGTATAGTAGCTCAGTGAAATTTTGAAACAATTTCACCCGTCAGTTTTTTTTGCTTTTTTTTAAAAAAATTCCTACTTAATCCCAAAACCCTCCAAAACTTTTCACTGAACACCTCCAGGTGTCTCAGAATTCCACACCGTGGATGAATTTAGCCATTGTACGATTAATAGAAATACAAGTACCAAGGAATAAATCAACTTGAAATGAAGCGCATAAGAATATTTGATTCTTATGGGCCTCATTTCAAGTTGGTTAGTTCCTTAGTGCTGTAGTGCTGGTATTTCTAGTAATCTCACACTTACAATGGTTCACTTCCTCCACAGTGTGAAATTCTGATACACCTGGAGGCATTCAGTGAAAAGTTGTGGCAGGTTTTTTTTTTTTAAAATAAAGCAAAACAAAACTGATGGGCAAAATTCTCTCAAAATTTCACAGAATTACCATCCTGGCATTAATACAAGCCAGTTAAAATTTTGGACTAATTGCTCATGTTGAACATGAGTTATGTTTTTTTTTTTTCTTTTGTGCCTTTTTCACTTTTTTTGGATTGATGACTCCCAAATCCGGTAACTGTATTGGAGCCACGACTCCCAAATTGGGTGAGGCACACGTCGCGAGAGTCTCAACTCCAAATCCTGGGAATGGTTAAACCAAGGTCCTAAAGTTACCCTTCAGGAAAGCTACTCAAGGGAAACTTTCCCAAGTAAAGGCACAAAGTCTTAGTTGACTAAGGCAAGCTACTCCTCTCGGCGAGAGGGGCTGGTAGGTTCTAAGACTACAAATAGGATGATGGGGCTCTAGGTGTTAAGAGATGTAGGAGTTTGTTGACTCAACGGTAAATAAATGTTGTGGCCATCTAAATGCACACCCCATATTTTCTAAAAGGATGCCTCGGGTGAGGCATCCTTACCAATGCATGCCACATTCGGGGCGTCCATTGGGCATGGAGGCCCTAAATGGGGCGTTCTGGCCTTCCACGTCCCCGATGGGACATGCAAGGCTGGGCACGGCCCATGAGTGGGGTGTGCACAACCATGCATGCCCCGGAGGACGTTTTCCTCCTAGATCAAAGGGTGTGCCCAAGTTGGCATGCCCTCAATCTGTGGTGTGCATGCCGATGCACACCACAGGTTTTCCACGTCCGCCTTGGAGGACGTGGACGGGGGTAGCATCCCAAACCAAGGGTGTGCGGGATGATGCAGGCCCCTCATCCCTCCAAGACCAGTTGGTCTTGGAGGGAATGGGAGAGAGCACACTCTCCTCCCTTCCCTCCAAGACCAATCAGTCTTGGAGGAAAGGGATGAGACAGTGCACTCTCTCCTTCCTTCCTTCCAAGACTGATCGGTCCTGGAAGGAAGGAAGGAGAAATACACTCTCTTGTCCCTTTCCTCCAAGACCGATCCCATTCCTTCCAAGACCAAAGGCCGACTTGAACGCCTCGGCTTGGACTAGCCGAGGCGTCCTCGGGGGATGCACGCCTCAAATCAAGGCATGCATCCACCAAGCAGGACCCAGTGACTGGTTCTGTCTGGGGCGTGCATCCATAAGGATGCCATAATTGGGGCTGCTTTGGTATGCACGCCTTTCGGGGCGTGCATTTAGACGGCCCCTAAATGTTCTATCAAGTGAGTTGGATAGAGAGATTAAAATGGTTAGGAAGGCCCCAATCCCAATAATAAACAACAAGTGTTAATTGTAGTATATTATTGGGATTGGTGTTCTAACTGTAAAAGTTTGATGACAACTAAAAGGTTTATTTTGCAATGTGAGACACAAGATAGCAATGAAGAACATAACAGAGAGATGATGAATCTAGACATGATAGTGGAATGAACTGAGATGAACAAGGAATTTACCTAAGAGCAGAACTGACAAAGTACTCTTCTGAAGTATCTAGGAAATAATAGTCACAGACTATGTTGATTGGCTGAGTAGTGGTGGTAGTGAGAGAAAGAAGGAAAAGGGAATAGACACAGAAAAGACAATAGAGCTGACAGAGGGACAAGAGGAAAAATAATGAATGGCAGCCTTTGATTAACATCTTTAATGATCATTGATACTGGGATTCTCTTGAGCTTAATTCAGTCGTTTTCTATTTGCTCTTTGAAAAAACTGTCTTTAAAGTGACTGTGAACAAAACTGCAATTTAAGTTCTTGCCTGTAGATGAATTGTAATGTTATCTCTTTGAGCATGCTACTTCTTTTGATGTTAATGCAGTTTGCTTACTCATTATCACTTGGAATAATGGGAGTCAGAAGATTCCCAGCAACAATTGTGGCAGTGTTGTTAGACAGTCTGAGGAAAAAAAAGCAGTTGCTGTGTTAGTTATTGTTTCACTATGTTAATGATTACAATGTCTAAAGTACTCACAAATTTGTGGCTGGACTGATTATTGTAATCAGATTTACTGCTAATGATGAGTGGAGGACTTCCCATAGGATATACAGCCCCTGCAGATTCTAAATTAGAGCCTGTAAAGCTAAATTTTGGCAGGGAAGATTGAATTTAGACCTGTAATTAAGACTTTGCAGCCCCTGTAGATTGCCAGGGGAAGTCCTCCAGTGACTGTGACTTTGATGGATAAGGAAGCTGTGTAAGTCTGAGGAACAATTTTGGTATCTGAGAGGAGTTCAATTTATAGACTCACATCTTCTTCTTTGCTATGTATCCAATTTGGATGGTGATGTCTTGCATTGCTTCCTCTTTACTTTTTGTGGTATCTGGTTTAAAAGGACAAATTGGAAACTAATTAGTTCTGGTTTGGACTGAGATTGCTTGAGTTGCCAGTGGTGTGACTGAGCTGCATGGAACGTGATTAAGCTGCATGAGCTGTGGCTTACCTGAGTCTGCTTTGGGGATTGCTTCTGTAATCTTCTGCCTTTTGGCCTCTGTGGTCAAATTCTCACACTAACTCTGGGGGAACTTCATTCTCCTCCCAGTACTTAAGGTAGGGAAGGGACTGATTTGCTTCTCCCTCCTCTACTTCTACATTCTTACTGGCCGCTTGTTAAGCCAATCTGGGGAGCAGACTCTCTGTTGAGGCAGTTGCTGGCTATCCTTGACTAAACAGAGAGTCCTAAGCCATTGAATTCCTCAGGGTGGTGCAACTGATCTGTCAGTTGCACCAACAGAGGTTGGTTTATGTTCCTCCAATGGAAGCTTTGTGAGCTCTTGTCAAGTCCCTGTGCTGCTATGGCTAACAGGGTGCTGACATTTGCCCCCACAAAAAATGACTTTCCAGATCCCTGGATCCTCTTGCCTTTTATGAACCCTAAACTTCCGGAGTAGCACATCTGCGTTAGGGATAGTGTCTTTCAGGAGCCATTGATTGGTGTCCAGTGGTTTGTTCTTGAAACGTGTTAGATGAAGTCTGCAGTCCCTCCTTTGTGCGGTCGCAAGTTTGGCTGAGCTTTGTGCCCCCGCTGACCGCAGGGAGGGACTTACGGCTAAAGTGGCCCTGCTCGCGTGAGAGCACTCAACAAAAATCAACAAAATTCACTCTGAATTTTCATGGACGCAGTTTCCATGCTGTGTTTCACATCTAAAGAAACTTAGAAAGGCTGCTGCCTCCTTGATTTTTAAACCTTCTGACCTAAACGCCACGATAAACCACTGATTTTTAGTTTATTTTCTAAGAAAATCAAGATTTTGAAATAAACTCATGTCAACACACCTTCTATGTATAATCTTTTGCTTCATTTAAGCTATGACCTTCTGCACTTTTTTTTCAACGTCTCCTTTTTCTCTCTCCATCCACTTTTTTAATATCCGGATACCAATCAGAGTATATGCGGCTACCTCAACAACTACCTACCATTTGAATTAAAAAATCAACCTCAAATTTGAAAAAACTACAATTATCTTGGCACAACAACCTTTCAGCAATGTCGCAATCCTCATCCTTTACCTCAACCTCGACTAAACTCCAAGAAGTATCCAACCTAATTGAGAAATTCAACTGGGAACCCAAACGATACCTGGTTGAATTCTTAAACGCAACATCAGACAATTCAGTTACCAAACGTCGCCTTTGGGGATCGTCGGGTTGGGATTCAGCAAAGCGTCTTTTACAATCAATCAAGGCTGTCGTGGGAAAAACAACCGGTGGAAAATTCCTCTGGGAAGGTTTTATTTTGGAGGAGGTAAGTTGTTTTTATTTTCCGTTTTTGCTACACACATTTAATTTCGTGGTTTGTTATTTCAATTAGCTGATTGTTTGTCTGATTTCTGTATCATTGAAGGCAATCACAATTGCCCGAAAACAAAGGCCAAGAAGTGGGATCTTTCCAAACGGGGCGTATTACAGTTCAAAACACGTGAACGAGGACACCCGGTTGGAACATTCTGAGATTTTAACAGGCAAATCAATGCCTTTTCTGTACAATTTGATCCTTGGCAAACTCGATCGACCCGAAGAAGATGACATTTCAATTGATGATGAAGAAACAAGTGAAGACTCCCCAGACGACCTCAATTCTTTCAATCGTCCGGCGCCAGTGCCTTTTTTACGTAACACCCATGAGGATCCAGACACGCCACTTGCTCTGACAGAAGACGATGCTGTTGAAGTTGACTTCGATGTTGTACGCCCACATTCCGACCCAATCATTCGGAGATTGAAGCAAAACAAAGATGTAAGGCCCTTAATTCTCCCTTCTGCCTTGAGTTTAGCAATTATTGAACAAAATCTTACTTTTCATACAGATCGCAAAAACCATCTGTTCAATGGTTTCTTTTGGTTGCAGCCGGCGTCATAATGGCTTGCAGATGACAAACGGTCTACTTTTCATCGCATGTGGAGTCACCGAGCGAGTCAGCCGCTACCTCAACTATGTTGGGATTTCGTGTTCTTGGAAAACAGCTCACTCCGGACTGGCCGCACTTGGCAAAGAAGCTGAATCAAAAATAACCCGACTCGAAGGTTTTTTCACCATCACTGTGCATTGATAATCTGGATTTCCAGCAATCAATCCATACGAAATCGGTCGGTCACTCGAGTACTATGTTCCATGGAACGTGGGGATACGTCCATAATCTACCACGTGAATTCTTCGAAACCCTCAATCACAGCGAGCTTACTTTGGCAGAATTGAAAAGCTCACTCAAAGAGAAAATTTCCCTCAAAGTTCAACCACGGCACTTTGCTCCAAATTTTGAAAGTAACAAGCATTTTGAATCGACTTTCAAGTCCCAACTCGCCAGCGTCATGCTTTGATATATTGCTTACCCAACAAACAAACACACAAAAATCTCACCAACCCCACCATCAGTCAGACCGATCAACGTAGAAAAGGCCAGTGTTACCATGCTTAAGTTGATGATGGCTTCAGACAACTCATCTGAAGGTATTGGCGATGTTCTGACCGGCCTCATCCAACAATCTGGTCTGACAGCCGAGGAGTTCTCTAGTCGGCTCAGGTCATCGAGGGCAATCTGGGCACTTGTATGAATATTGCAAGCCTTCGCAAGCTACGTATCCCGGCAGGCTACTCCAAAACCAGCCTTGCAAACATCTTATCAATTCCAGGTGCAGCTCACACGATGTGGAATTTTGCCCAATCAATCTTCTTGCATCACTGGGGCGATCAAACCAATCGGCAAGACACAGGAGCCTGGCAAATCCTCAAGGCCCTCGGAGTCCCTGCAGATAAGCCAGTAACCAAAAGAGACTTTACGTTGATGATATCAAACATGGAGAAAATACATGATGCAAGTCTCATTTATTGTATCTTGTAAGTACCTTTTCCGTTGAGTGATGCTAGACGTTGACAATTTTTTCACTCCTCTAAAGCCAATAGACTTGTGATGGATCAAGCAAATCAAAGCCTCTCTGAAGAACTTCAACCAATGTCCCCGGAGGATATCCAAGAAATTGTCAACAAGACATATGACAGATTTTTATCGGGAAAAGCTATCGACACTGCAACCGAGAAAAAACACCAGAAGCTTGTCAATTTCCTTTTACGCCTTCGCGATTTTGCTACGGTAATCGAAGTCAATTGGTCAACCAAGTAAGGTGATACAGGCCGATTGCTCTTCATGTGGAAAAGATGGGCTGTCATGGGTCAAGGCTTAAAAAAACTAGTGCACTACTCACGTCACCTACCACAGCTGATTCTCTTGCTTGAAGTTATCCTTCCCAAGTCACTTGCCAGTGTAATCGAAAACACTCTTCTCTTGTGTCCTTCCGGTAGAGAGAATCATTTTCTTGCGACTGACTTCTATCTAGAAGTTCAGAACTATTGGTTAAAATACTTTTATAATCATTCTGGAATTGGGACCAATATCAAGCGCTTGAGAGATGTTTTCTCAATTAACATCCCAATTGTAAGTCCAATTATCTTCCATTGTCAGATCAAGAAACTGATGAAGAAATTGAAAATTTGGCCAGCTCAAAAGTCTAATGCACATACTCAATCGCGGGTCGGGAATGAATGTCTTCCAACAATCACATAAGAACAAGCTCACTAATAATGCAATCAACTCGTTTCTCAGGTTTGCCATTCAGAATAACATCTGCTTGGTCGATTACAAACCCAACAATTTTATCCCCGGAGCCATTTCCGATGTCTACAAAGAAGGGATTAGCGCAATCCAGCATGAATACTCAACTAAGAAAGGGGGACTGAATAGGTTGAAGCCGGCATATTTTTTTGATCAATCTATGCAGGATCAGGTGAATGCACAAAGTGCGGACGATTCTGACACAACTGAAGACTCAAGATCATCGGACAGTACAGATGGTTCTGAACAATGAAGTAAGAAATCACTCTTCCTCCTCCCTCTCCATGTCCTTTTTTTTCCGCTGGTATGAGCATTCTTGAACCCTTGTAAAGCAATTGCATATTCTGCTCGCTTAGCCAGCTTCTTGGCTAGTTTATCTGCCGTTTTCTTATCTTCCTTTTTCTTTTTCTCCTCTAGCGATAATTTTGCCCTTTTCGCTTTTGGTTTGAGCGTGGCCACCTTCATTGAACTCTCAGGAATGTCTGGCGCTCTTCTTCTCTCCTCCGCTTCGATGGCCCGGGCTCGCTTGAATCCTTCCAAGGCAATCGCATCCGCTGCTTTCTTGGCAAGTTTCTCATTGGCTCTGTCTTTCTTTTCCATTTGTTTTTTCTGTTCATTGATTTTTTTTCTGGTGTTCTTCTCTTTTCCGCTCGCTTTCAATCTGTTTGTTTGCATTCTCAATTTCGTTGATTTGTTCTTGATACCAATCACTTGTTCTATATTTCTCAATGAACAAAAGCATCATTTTGATTTCGTTTTCAAACCACTCCCCTCCAATAAGCTTTGCGATCAATTCTGATTTTCTTATCTCTTCGAACGCCTGAGCAATCGCCATCGCCTCTGTGGGCCCAAAAAACTTTTCCGCTTTGAATTCTGGCTGAGTACCCATCAAATTGTCATAGAATTCGATAAACCACACTTGAAGGTCGTCAGCAATCTTCTTCACAGCAGCTTCCGAGAAACGACTCTTAAATTTTAATGTGGTTTGTCTTTTTTTCGTAGGGCAAATGTATTTGTGTATATTGGATGCAAATATCTTGGGATCGTCCAATATATCCTCAAAGTTATTGTTCGTAAACAAGTGTGCTGACATGAGTATCTCTTCGGCAGCCTCAGGCTCACAGTTCGAACATTTGCAGTTGCCAAACTGTAAGGACTTCTGTCGGGATTCTTCTGATCGATAATTGGGGTCGTCCTTTGACATTGGTATGTATCCATGACTGAAGGAATCATATCATCAGGTCCATTATTAGATCCTTTTCAATTAAACTGACTGCATACATGTTATCCATAGCACCAGCTACCCTCAGACAGACCGGAGTTACAGAATACGCATCCATACGGTCATCATCGGTGAGCTGTTTTTTCCCACTTGCAAAATCCTTTGCCTCGTTCTTGCCATTCTTACGCTTGCGCTCCATAAACAACATGGCTAACCCTGGTTTTCCATCTTGTCCACAACGGCCGATCATTTGACTAATAGTCTAAGGATCTCCTCGACCCATTGGAATCGGCTCCAGTTTTGACCCAGGCCAAGTGCCATCGTACTGGAGAAAATTGGAAATCAAGCTGCCTCAAAGTCTTTCACACAGTCTGTTTTGTCTTCCTCGCCCGTACAGGCGTGGTAACGTCGAACGAAGGAGCTCTGACTGTTGTAATCGTCTCTTTTTTTCACGTGCTTGATTTAGGACGTTAATCACAGATAATGTTGCCTTTCGAGTGCCGGAGTAGATCAAAGTAGGTAGGATATCTTCATCTGCAATCTTGGTTTGCTTTGAGAACAGCTGTAACAAGTCTTCACATGATTTAAAGGGATGTTCCATTGAAAATCTTAAAATCCTAATCTCAGGTCGCACAAGTTCGCCACGAAAGAAATTGATATCCACCGGTTTTAGCATCAAGCTCCCTAGAATTGAATCGATGGCGACCGGGAGGCAGGTTGCAGATAGTAGCAGCAAAGGAGTGTTGTTTGTCGCCATTAACCGATCACCTAGTTTACCGTATGAGGGACAGAATATTCCGTAGTCTTGAAGGCGATCCCGAACCGACAGAAGCTTTCCTTTTCCGGATTCGACCAAGCCCCACACATAAACCATGTGTGCTTCATCAATCACAATCAAAACTAGTCGGCCCTGAAATTCTTACTAAGAAACAACTCGGTGAACAACTCATTGTTTACAAAAACTTCAGGGCTCTGTAAACCCAACAAGTTAGACATTATCAATCCCTGGATAGTCAAGAAAGGATATTGGACATACAAGGTAAATGAATCCATATTCTCCTCTTTTTATTTCCTCCGCTAAATCTTTTGTCAGGACCATTTTTCCTAGACTGATTGCAGTGAGGCCTGCCTCCTTCTTTTCTCGAACCTACAGAATCCAATTTAAATACCATTCTTGCCACGAGGACGAAATCACACTCCAATTGATGCTTACCTGATCGTTACCCAAGGAATCCAATGGGTTAAGTACAAGTACAACAGGCTTCCTTTGTGCAGGAAACATGTGGAAATACAGCTTGCCGTATCCAGTCCCCGCAAGAACGAAGCTGTGGTACCCGCGTGCCATGTTGCACACAGTATTTACCTGCAGTTCTTTTGGCCTCTCCTGGTAAAACTCATCTGATTTGTTAACAACGAATTTCTTGAGATCTTCGTCATTTAGCTTTGTTATTTTGTTGTTCAATTGTAAATATTTTTTCTCGCTTTTTTTGTTTAACAATGTCGTCGTTTCAACATGCGCGTCGTGTAGGTCGCCGAGTGATAACCCCAATGATGATTCTTCCATGTTTGTTGAAATTTTGTATTGATTTCAAAATATCGCAAGTTTACAAATTGTACAAACTTGAGTACATGCACCATTGAGACTAGTGTGCCGACGGTTGGATTATGTGTTCAGTAGTTCAACCGTCCAATCGGTATAAAACTGTTTTTAATCTTGATCGAGAATCACAAAATCTCCCGAAATGGCTATTTGCTCATTTCTGGAAAAACCAAAACTAAAAATAAAAAAACAAGTGGAAGCAAATGAAAGGTGAGATGCGAGCGCATGTTTCCTTCTGCGGGAATATGTTTGTAGCTATCAATCCGACAGAGCTATAGGCCGTGGAAAAATTCTCTCTTTTTCCTCAGATCCTCTCACGCGAGCAGGGGGACTTTAGGCGTAAGTCCCTCCCTGCGGGAGGCGGGGGCACAAAGCCCAGCCAACTCTTTGACCGCACAGAGGAGGGACTTTGTTAAGTTAGGCAGTCTTGCCCCTTGACTCTCTTGAGTTTCTCATCCAAGACTTTAGACGGGAATTCCCTACACTGCAAAAAAATCTGCTTCAACTGCCAGCAGTTGACATGCAGTAGCTTTGATTTTACTCTAGTCTTACTCTGGTTTTACTCAAACTTTAATCAAAAGTTAATTTGGTGCACAGTGACTGTGCATCTCAATTAAAGGTTGAGTAAAGTTTGAATAAGAGTTGAGTAAAATCAGAGTAAGCTGCATGTCAACTGCTGGCAGTTGAAGCAGATTTTTTTGCAGTGCTATCCACTGGGGCATTTACTTCCTGTTGTATTTCCAGGAGAGGTGTGACATCTCAATCTGCTGAAGATGCATATTTTTTTAGCAGACTCACAAGGAAAGTGGGATGCTTAAAGCATCTCCAGCAGGGAAGCTAAACCGGGGAGTTATCCCACATTTAGCAACCCAACCCCCCCCAAAAAAACACCACACAGCGGGGGTGCCAGTGAGGTATTACTTGCTTCGGGAGGGAGAAGGGTTCCAGGCCTGGCACCCCTCTACCTCCTCTCCCTCCCTGTAAAACACATTGAGTCTGCCACTACATGTCACCAAGATTCATCCTCCAACCCCTGTTTCATTTCACCATCAACATCAATTTGAAGCACCAATACAACTATGGACTCCAATCCACTATCTGAACCCATTGATCTTGACTCCTCCCAACTGGAAAGCGATGTTGAAGAAGGTAGATATTGTTCATATCCTACACCTATATTCTGGTTTTCAAGCTAAATGTATTCTTTTTTTAGATACATCAATAAACCCAGTATGATCCAAAGGATCTGTGAAGAAATGAAATGTCAAACCAAGAGCCCCTCGCCAGAGAAACTATTCCAAAGCCGAAGATGTCCAGCTTTACACTTCATGGCTGGAGGTAACTCAAGATCCAATCATAGGTGTCAATCAAACCGGCAACAGATTCTAGGTCCATGTCACTGAGAAATGCATGAAGCAAATACCCACTCCAATTCAAACTCCTGTGGGTCTCAAGAGCTGCTGGGGCACCCTTCAAGCAGCAATCAAAAAGTTTGCTGGGTTTGTCAGGCAGGTGACCAATGCCAAGCAAAGCAGTACTACTAACAAGGACAAATTAACCTATGCACTTTGGCTGTACTCCAAGCTTTATAAGAAAGTTTTCTCTCATCTCACCTGCTATTTTCTCTCATCTCACCTGCTATTTTCTCTCATCTCACCTGCTATTTTCTCTCATCTCACCTGCTACAATCTCTTGTCTGCAGCACCCAAGTTGAACGAGTACTGCTCCAGCCAGGAGCAGAAGCAAAAGTCCAATACCAACAAGAGGAAAAATCCTCCAAGTACCACCAGCAAAGTTGTATCCTCCACTCAGTCAAGCCGAGCAGTCTCCTTTGACCCAGTAGAATCAAGCAAACCTCAAAGTGAACCTGCCACCAGTGAATTTGAGTGTCCAGTTGGTAACAAACAAGCCAAAATCAAGCACCAGGAAACCGCCTGGCAACATAGCCTAGCAAAAGCTCAGCAGCTGATGGCCAAACAAGCAAAACTGCAGAACAAAATGCTCAAACTCAGACCGATTTGATGAAATCCCTTGCTGAGGATTCTGGTTTGATGGTCAAAGACTTTTATGAGCAAAGTCTTCTCAGGAATGGATGATTGGGTGAGGAAGTACTATGAGTTGAAAAGGATCAAGATCCCTGATGCTCATAACATTGACTGATTATGGGTCAAAAGTGTTCTCTCGTTGATCCTTTTTTCATTTTCCAAGTCAAGAAAATGTTTTTCTCTCCTAGGAATATTGAGTTGCAATAAATACAATTTCATTCAATTTGATTCATTTATGTGATCAATCAAAAAAAAGAAAAGAAAAAACGAAACAAGTTGGAGAAAAAAAGGGTTAAAAATTTGAGGTAAATAGGTGTATGGTGACATTCAGTAACATCTGTTGATACTCCAGTGGTACTCCAAAGTAACTTCCCTTCAATAACAATGGTCCCTTTGTCATCATCAGGGGGTTTCACAACTTTCTGATTGGTGTAGAGTTTGAATAACTTCTGGAGTAAGCTGCATGTCACCAGACACCTATTCCACACAAGTGTTTCATGGTGGAGAAATGTCAAAAAATAAAGTCAAGAATTCAAGAAACTGAAGCTCCTTTCAATGCCCACAGATGAGCTACAACATTGTTCTGGAGTTGAAAGTGAGCATCAGGGTTGTGTAAATTGCAAATTTGAATGACTAAGTCTGAAAAACCAGCTGATTGTCTAAATTCTGGTGTGGTCACAACAGCTTTAGAAGATTCATATTGAAATTCTTCATTCATTCCCCTCTTGTTTTCAATGATCATGTTGTGTAGGATCACACAACATGCCATTATTTTCTTCAAGTTGTGGTGATTCTATCCACGCTCCAGCCTGGCCACAATAGAAAAGTGTGCTTGCAGAACTCCAAAAGATCTGTCAAAGTCTTTTCGCACTGATTCTTGCAATTATGAAAGTGCTATTTTCAAAAAAAAAATCTATCAGAATTAGTTTTACCAATCAATTAACATGAAATACATACTTTTAATCAAGTCCCTGAGGTTCCAAGATTGTTGTCACTAGTGGTGACCAATCTGGATAGATCCCATTGGCCAAGTATTATCCTTGAGTGTATCTGTATCACATGGTGTCTTGTACAAGAGATGGGTGGGCACTATTTGAAGGAAGGAAAGGAAAGGAGATGGTTTTTAAGAAAGGACTGACTGTTTGAAGGTATTCTTTATTTTGAAGAAGAGTTACTTGGGCTCAGAGGGACTTAGAGTAGAACACTGAAAGGGTTTGCAATGAGAAGGCTTGAAGAAGGCAGAATCAATTTTATGCTGAAAACTATAATCTTATTTTGATGAGGAAAAGATGGAAAGCATAGAAGCAGACAGATTATATAGAAAATACAAGTAGTGCTACAAAGGTATGACATAGATTCGAACAAGAGATGAGGTCATAGGGTCAAAGCAGAAGAAATGAGAGAGGGAGGTCATAGCTTCTGAGATCAAGCAACCAAGGCGAGTCCATGACTGAAGGACCAAGCAAGGGTAAGTGTGATGGGTGCAAGGATGATTGAATTGAAGTTCAAAGTTTGAGGACTGTGCGAGTTGAAGTTCAAAAGTTCAAAGAGGAAATGTGTGAATCCAGAAAAGGGAGTTAAGCACATGAAGAAGTAATGCTGAAACAAAGGAAGACCGGTAAGAGGGTTATTGGTCTTACTTTTGTTCCCATAACTGGAAAGCAACGTGCTATTGAATCTTTGAAGGTTTGGATAGTAACTTCAAAGAGAGCACTGAAGATTGCTGAGGGTGCATATACATGTGATGTCATATGCAGCCCAAGGATTAACCAAAAGCTTGAAAGTTTCTGAGGCCGTAAAATATGGTAGAAAAGCATCCTTAGTAAATGCAATGAAGATCCAGCTGCGAGATCCTGAGTGCTGAGTGTGATGCTGAGCCTGTTGTATGACAATCTGTGGCTGTTTATTGTGTATTCCATTCAAGAGATTGCTGAACAGCGGTGACTGATCCGGCACATTTATATCATTATGCGAGCCAGGGATTCCAAAAAAAGAGTACCATATCCACAAATCATTGAGTACTATGGTAGGAGCCTGAAATATAAAATCATTTTTGAATCAGTATTCCACATAAAAGAAAGCAACATGTCAACTTAACCTTCTATTTCCCTGTATACTGCCCAGCCCACGCTGTTGGAAAGTTCTTCCACTCCCAGTGCATGCAGTCAAGCAAACCTAGCATGCATGGGAAGCCTCCTGCTTCACCAACAGCCAAAAGTCTTTCAAGATTGGTTTTTGTTGGGTATCACAGGTATTCTTTGCTGTAGGACTAGAGGTGAATAATGGCATCACAGAAGCAATTAAAACTCTCAACTGTAATTTGTTTCCTAGTCTTTGTTTTGAAAGTTTAGTGTGGTGGAGACTGAGTTCTTTTCTTTATCTTTTATCTCAAGTCTCCTCATTTTCAAATCATCCAATCCTTCAGGCATATTACTTTTGTATTTCTTTGTTCTTTTCTTCTTGTTTATTTGTTGTCTCATTTCCAAAATATTATCCTTTACAATTCCTTTTTTTATTCACTTCCTTGAGTCAAATTTAATCAAATTTCAACACAGGCTCCCCAGATTTGGGGGCAGAGGATCTTGTGAGCAAATATATTATTGATTACCACTGTATTACAAATGACTTACTGGAGGACTTCTCATGGCCATCTACAGGGGCTGTAAAGTCTAAATAACAGGGCTAAATCCAATCCCCCCTGCCAAAATTTAGCTTTACAGACTCAAGTTAAGAATCTACAGGGGCTGTAGATTCTGTGGGAAGTCCTCCACTGTTTGTCTGGGAAGTATTGATTGTCATTGAATGCAGGTGGGTTGTTTTGAAGACCTATTTGTGGTCTGTGAGTTAGACCCTAGTTGACGTACAAATGTGTTCATGGATGGTTGAGGCTGCCAAGTTTCTAGCACTCTGAAAGTGGAGGACTTCCCGTGGCCATCTACAGGATCTGTAAAGTCTAAATTACAGGGCTAAATCCAATGTGCCCTGCCAAAATTTAGTTTTACAGGCTCAAATTAAGAATCTACAGGGGCTGTAGATCCTACGGGAAGTCCTCCAGTGGGTTGAAAATCAAATAAGCACATCTCAAAGACAGGTGAGCAGATTCAGCAAAAATATGTCCAAAACACCAAATTCACACCCTTAGGACTTGTACCATGGGGCTTGTCGCCGTCGGGGATGAGTGTTTGATTTGCCAATGTTTTGCATCATACCATCATATCCGTCCATTACACCACAAGCAAACATCACAAAAACCTAATTTGCAGCCGAAAATTTGACAATTTCATACCTGGGCGCCCATTCTTTGCATTTTTCAAGATTTCCGATTTATTGTTCAACCTTTAAGCTACCCAATTTTTTTCTCAAGGGGAAAGTGCCAAGAGGTGCCAAGTGACAAAGCGTGCGCACTAGCTTAATCGCACATGCACCCTTCATGCTTGCGAGGCATCCTCCATAATTTGGGATCATGTAGATACAGGAGTGCGCTGATCAAAGTCAGAATTATGACCGCCCAAGCGACGCCGATCAACGCGGGTCAGGATGAAGGAAGAATCTTTTTCAGGTTGCGCATGCGGTTGTTGAGACTTCGTTATGGTTGCGACCAACTCCAACTCCTATCTGGATTCTGATCTGCTGACGCCGCGGGGCATTGAGGCAAGCCCGATATCGCTTGGTTTCTCTTGGTTTTCGCTACGAAAATAAGAAAGTGTGTGTGCATAGAAAGTGCATGTTTCCAAGTCAGTGGTGCTTGTTGTAGACAAGACGATGAGCAAGCTGACATGTTGGTAGGGATGCTGGTGAGTGCAAGCCTTGTCACCCGGAAAAGAGAGGAAAGAGATATTTACATACATCAAGGCATGAGTGAAAATAACGGGATTTGTATAGGCCAAACGTTCTACATGTATCACCAACTATGTTCGCCAAAGCTGAGTCATGGGCCATTCACTCGCTATGTTCATACATATTGGTACGGACTCTGCAGGTGGACGTCAAGAGAACAACTCCCTGGAGGGAGAATTTTCTCGAGCAGTGCACCACCCTTAACCCAAATCCTAGCCCCTGTTATCACAGTCACCAGGTGATGCGAAGAACGCACAAAGTTGAATCAGGCCGGTCGCCGCGGTGCGCGTTTGGTCAGTCCCGTAAAACTCTTGCCAGGTTTCTCACCCATCTTATCTTGTGCGCATTCTGGTTGGCTGGTTGGTTCCAGCTGATGATGATGGATCGGACGACCTGACGATGATGACCAACTCTCGAAAACTTTTCCGACAGAAAATATAGTAAAGGAATCTATCCTTCCTGGAGCTTCATAGAGTTAATCTTTGCGGTCTAAGTGCCCGCCTCGTCTTAACTTCAGCTCTTAAATCAATAGCTGGTTGCGACCATCTGTGGTTCTGGTTTCTCCACTTGCTTCTTCTAACGACCCTCCACGCAATTCTAAGCTGGTACGTACTCCATGCAAGATTGTTGTTGCTAACAACACCACGGACCGGTCGCCAAGTACAATTGCCAAATCAAAATTTATTTCCGTGATAGTCGCTAGTGGAATCCTTAGTTGATTTGGATGAGTCTGTTTTGCGGGCACCCTGTAGTTCTCCGCTTGTTGCCAACGACGTATTGCAGCGGCTAACCGCAGGTGATGAACTTTGTCCGTTATCGATATCCTGGAACTGACACGTCCTAATGAAGATGACCCCAAACTGCAACCAAAACTGTATGTCTGTCTAGAATGTCCTCTTCCCCTACCCACGCGTCCACAAAACAGATCTGAACACGCTGAGATTCAGATTCGTCAAACATGCGAACTGGATGTCAGCTTGGTTCTCCCCGCCTACTGCCCGTCTTGGGGTCTTCTGATCCCTTTGGTTCCTCCATCTGACTAAAAGCGGATCCATGTCCACTTTTCCTTCAGGACCTCTGACGCTCCAATTTTCCTCTCTCCTCCTCCTTGTATTTCTTGAGCATGGCCCCAAAAAAAGATGACAATGGGAGCCTGAGGCGCGCATTCAGAACCTACTGACTCCCATCCCGGAAACATTTGCACAGAAACGAGACTTCCACGACTCCACCCTCCTTAAGTGCTATTGATGCTTGATTTTTACTACGGCACATCTCCTAGTTTTTTCTTCCTACACGAACATCAGCAATACGACCACCAACCTACGAGGCTTTGACGCGAATCTTCAAGCGACCACAATAGCTTTCCAAACGCTACGTCCCGACCCTCTGTTTTCCCCGATTTACGGGATCACTTCATACATTTGCACCAGATCAGCTGTATACGTCTCCCTTCCACCCAAACTCCAAAACTGCAAGCACATCTCACCAGGTTGCTTGTCCAATTTTTCAATTTTAGTTAGTCATTCGATCCTTAAAAAGTTACTCCTTTCTAAAAGGCTAATCCTGGATATTTTATCTCGATAGCGTTCAACTTTTCTTTGATCCGATTCGATGAACCCCCATGAGGAAACAAACCGCCCAGCTGAGTGAGTCTCCAGTTTCAACATTTATTACTCTCTGTATTTCAAAAATTCAACATAATGAAAATCTTTTCCATTTGATCATTTAGTACCGAAGTAGATTGTGCCACGACATCTGACGCTAGAAATCACCACGACATGTTTAGCCTCGATTGCCAAGTGCTGAGAAACGATCCGGAGAGGTGCCCTTTGTCCACCCCGAGCTCGCCGCAGGATCATAGCAGCTTAGCCGCCTTTTTCCAGTCAATGGTCCATCAAACTCATGATACTTTTCATCCGCAGCCGACTCTCGCAACTTCTTACCACCAACTTCTACAATTCCCTAATGAAGTTCCCTCCCAGTCGGAGTCTTTTGAACAGGCTGACGTCAGCAATTTTTCAAATGGACGCGCATCGATTCAAAGCCCCTCAAACATGCTAAAGAATGGCAACTTCTCGGTGGCACAGATTCCTTTCCAATTTATGCCTCCCGAAATTACCTCTACCCTTGGAGGATCCTCTCAAGTAGATTCGACGTCAAGGGATCAATCCTTGTTTCGCTTTCCCGCTTACTATCAAAGCACGTCAATACAGAACGCAAATTCTGAACCAAGATTGAGCTCACGACTAGAGGCTGCTTGTGCGGCCAGACCTCAGGAAGCTATTCCGGCAAACTCGGCAGCTGCATCTGTCCTTGCCTCCAGCCAATCTTCTCAAGAGAATGCATGTCCCCTGCCAGAAATTTCAAACCCAACTGCATCCGATACTACTGCGATAGAAGAGGTTCAGCAAGGCGGTGCACTTGACTTTGCTCTCTCATCCTGCGCATTGGTAGATACACCTTCTACCGCTCAGCAAACATTACACGTCAATAATGTACACGAGCAAAGATTCAATACCTCCTCCACTAATAAGAGGTCCCGATCGATCGCGTTACTCCCAGATAGCGTGTCCAAGTCCAAAAATTCCGCTCACTTTCAGTCAGAGACGGCAATATCTAGCCCTAATACCAAGAGGGCGAAATCGCGGCCCAACGCCAATATCAATGAACCGACATTGTCCGGTCTTTCCCTGGATCATTCTCACGACAGAGCCCCCAAGGCTAAACTCAAAAAGAAGGTTCTCCGAGACAAAGGATGCACGCCGTCCGGCCAAGTCATCACGCCTGCTCGTCCTCACATCCTGGCTAGCAAGAAAATCGAAAGGAACCTTTTGCCACCCACGCCGGATAGTTTGCAACGCCCTAACAATTCATTCTGCAGCTCACGAGATGGCTTAAATAGCATCGAACAGTCAGCCAAGAAAAAACAGAAAATCGAATCGATCGAAAAAGCATTGGAAGCGTTGGACACTCTCACGGATTACTTATCTAAGGAAGCAAATGAATGCTCATCTAACTATAGTGACTCAACCGAAAGTTGCACTCCAATGTCTCCGCATCAATATTACTCTAGCTCGAGTCTATCATTAGTCAGCCCTCAACATTTCTTCACTTTGGGTGAACTCGGAGGGCGATTGCGTCGCCGATTAGATGTGGAGCGTCGATGAAAACCGATCGCCCCTCCCCCAAAGAAGAAGGCGCATTCTTCCACCTGTGTTTATTCTATGACCGACCAACGTAAATCCATTTACTCCGAACTAAGAAACACGTTTCGCCTCACTATTATCCCTTTTTTTTTTCTCATTCTAATAGTCTTATGATTGGCAATGTGCACTTTCAATTCTTCTCAAGTGTACGTTTCAAAGTTCTGCAAATGTCTGTGATTGAGGTGACTATCGCTGTATAAACGAACGATGTAATATATCGTTACTGCATTTGTCAATATTCAAGCACCTCTTTTTTGAGACAATGCTTTTTTGTTGCGAAGGGGTAGTGCTGAACGAAATCCGGAGTCCAAGTTGTCATGTGAATGTGTGGGCCGTCTCTAACGAATCTCCTCCTTGAATCCACCACTAGAATTGCGCGAAAGCAACGATTTCTTCAACACTAACTTAGGGAGATAACTGCCTAGCCTCGCATTGGATTGCCGGTAGAAACTCAAATAATACGCGCGGAATTCTAATTTGATCTTCATTGGTTCAGAATTCGAATTCCATCTACTTCGAATTACTCAGTTTCTATATATAATACGTGATTTTTTTTATCAAAAAGCATCAAGTCAGTTTTGATTGATTCCAAAGTAAGTAAAACTCAATGGATTGTAAGGATATCAGGGTTTTTCGACTTTTTTTTTCATCAACAAAAGGGGCAAGTGTATTTATTTCCATGAGAAATTTCAAACAGAATTATATCATGGGCAGTAAACAAGAAGTTCAAAACATCAAAATGAATGTGCATAAAACACCTAAAAAGAAACAAAGGTAATTGGGCAGGTGATATTCAGTAATATATTATCTTTTGCAAGGAGCTTGACTTCTGTTAAATTTTTTTCTGGTTTGATTATGCATATAGGAAATGTGAGAAAACAGTTAAATGATTTGCAATTGAACAATTCCTACAGTATTGACAGCTCTGAGGCCGTAACTTTTCACACCTATCACATAGTGTAAGAAGAAGGAGAACTTGGTGACAATGTTGAGATTATATACATAAGTCAGCCAGGGTATTTGGGAGAAGAGCAAAGAGTGGGTCAAACCTGAGGCGAAGATAATAGAAGAGAACAGGTTCAGAGATTTTATTGCAAAGAGAGGAAAGGATGATAAGTGGAGAATGAAAGAGGAATAAGGAGAGGAAACAGGAAAAGAACCTTTGTGACAATGTTGAGCTGATATAAGTCAGCCAGGGGATTTGGGAGAGGAGCAAAGAGTGGGTCAAACCTGGAAGATAACAGAAGAGAACAGGTTGAGGAAAAATGTGATGTTGAAGGAGGACCGGTGTAAGAAGGAAACTCAATGGCGGATGCGAGGTCAGTGCTCAAGTGGTGCACAGACCTAGTTGGGATGGAGTAGAGGATAAAAGAGGCATTAGCCCATTTGCTTCTCTTTTCTTTTCTTTTCCTTATCTGTTTGTATTCTTTCTTTTGGTTCGCTTCCTCAACTCAATCTAGAAATCATCTCTTCCAAGATCTTCAATCTTTCCTTTTCTATCTCGTCTCGTCGCTTACTATAAGCTCCTGCACATTCTCAGATCTTTCAAAAAAGAGGAAGAGATGAAAACAAAAACAAAAACAACCAGAAGATGAATGAAAAAACAGAAACATAGTTTCACACAGCTGTCACAGCTTTTGACTCTAGGACCTCCTTATTTCTCATACATTGCTATAATTTGGAGACAATTCAAAGAAGTCAAGCTCTGACCCAAAGACAATATGTTGAAATTCCAGGATTACTCTTCCAATAATACAGTTTTGTACTAATTTTCCCTTTTTTATTGTCAGGAGGCTCTTCTACCCTTGTGCACTAGGTGTATGGTTTGAATCATTTCTAGGATTAGAGCAACTCTAGTGGATTGTCCATGGATTAGAACAGTGTGTCAGTAGTCACATGTGGCTGAAGGAGGGTAGTAAACCACCTGGAAAGTTCTCAAAAGCATGGGATGTTGTATCTTCATGTACTGATTTCTCTATCAAAAAAGGCCACTATGATATTTGAAAAAAATGAGTAGCCTATTATTTCAATTGTTTTCATACATCACACTGTGATGTTGCAAAGAGACTCTTTGTTGTCAATAGCCAGTAGTAGTAAAAGTTATTACGACAGCTTTGGCAATAAACACAACAACACTTTTGTGAGAAAAATTAAACATACAACTCTGATTAACTTCAGTTGATTTTTTGAAACTCCTCCTGAACTGGACAACTTTTTAGTTGATCTGAACTTGATTTCTCAAGGTCTTGATGATTATTCCTGAGAAACAATTCCCATCAACCCGTGACAATGAGTATGTTGACAAGATTGAGAAAGAAAAATATGATTTCACAGAGCGCAAGTTCAGATTGCCCCAGCTACCCACAATGCATATGCATTATGCCAATTACAAACTCAACACTCCACCTTAATTGGCAGCCACAAGGTTAAGGCCCTGTTTGGCACCGTCATAAAAATGGGTGTAATATTGAACATTTAATTCAATAAAAACCAACCTGTTGCCACAAATTTAACAAAATTGGTATAAAATGAGAAAAGGCTTCCTGCTCCGTTATTGAAAACATAACAGTCCATGTATTGGACTGTCTCTAGTGCCATAATAGCATTATTACCCTCTATATCTGTTTCAAGTGTAATATCAATATTGTGATGCTAATGACAGCCTCACATGCCCATTTTGATGTCACAAATGATAAGCAGGTAGTACTCTTTATTTATATACCAACTTTGTTATATTTTTGCCAACCATGTGGCTTTTATTGAATTAAATGTTCAATATTGCACCCATTTTTATGACGGTGCCAAACGGGGACTAAGTTATTTCTGGGCCTGTGCCACTATGATAGAGCCCAGCGGCTAGGTCATAATACACACAATCATATCTTGAGTGGAGATTTCCTTGATTTGAGGTTAATTCTTTGCAAAAATGTCACAAAGGTACTGGTATCAAATTTCAATGTGCTTTGAGTTATCAGAAAGCCAAAATTCCTTGCTAATGATTACCACACCCCAGTTATCATTTTTTATGTGTGGTACACAAACCGGAATCTTCATGTCAATCAGCAGGTTTTTTGGCCATTGTATTTGCTTAGCACAAGTAGTTGTTGATTGAGCCACAACTGACAGGTTTTTTGACTTCCAGCAGACTAGTTTTCCTTGAAAGGTGACTTCATATCACGTTGCGGATTTCTTATCGTTTGAGTCCATTTTGTAGTCCACATCCGCATACCCTATGAGTTTGCAAGGCAAGCAATAATTTTTTATTTCAATTCCCAAGCAATTGGTCCCTTTTGTAAATTGGAACAAATGCTTTGTGAGTATCCAGTGATTTTTTATCAGTTTTGAAGAGTAACTTGACAGTAAGTTATATGCATACACCAAATCAGGCCAGGTTTGCATAGCCAAGTAATTTATACAGCCCATGGCACACTGCATAACAGCAGGATCAAAAGGCCCAGCAGCAGATTCCACCAAATGAAGGGTGTTTGTGGGTAATGGAGCCACAATGACATGTTGAATTCTTGCAGTATTTTCTCAATATAGCTCTGATGATGATTAACAATGGAATCATTTCACCATTCAATACCATACCCAAGATGTTGGGTAGGTGTTTCTTTGACTTTAAACTTGTAACAGTCTTGAAGTTTTCTGAGAAAAGACTAAATAGTGGATTCGCTTTGACCTACAATCAGGCCATTGTCCATGTAAATGTGCAAAAACAGATTTTAATCAGAATTAAAGACCCAAGAGTGTTGTCCATCAACACTGGGTAGTTATGATACAATATTATATTTGACGTATTTTCGTATCGTAACTATCCCAGTTACTGCAGACCTCCATTACCGTTATTGGAGACAGGTGTATTCATGCCCTCAGGCGTACCGTAATGTGCCACTTTTTTTAAGGCTGTTACAGTCAAAGTGACACATTATCGATACAATAACACAATATTGAGCCTTAATTTGGCCTTTTTTGCACTTTATCCTACTCAGTATTCACTGGTCCCATGCAGATATCGTAACAGCCTCAGAAAAAAATTTCTGCTGCGTTGCGCACCACACGTTACCAGTAATTGCCCAAATGTGTTACGGTACTGCTACATTACTGATATCCGTAACAGTAACTACCCAGTGTTGTGTCCATGATTGACAGTATGAGTCCAAGATCACACAATGTTGCAGTAAGATGCTGTTTCCACATTTGAGGGGCTTGTTTCATCCAGTAAAGTGACTTATTGAGCTTCCATACCCAACTTTTCTTGCATGGAAATTCCAAACAGGAAATTGTCACCACAAAAAAAATGAGAGCACCTGCTGGCAGTTGACATGCAGTAACTTTCAATCTACTTGTGGTCTTCAATCTTACCAGGAACTTACTCTTACATAACTTCAATGCACAGTGACTGTGCATTGTGCACAGTGACTATGCATTGTGCACAGTGACTGTGCATTGTGCACATTGACTGTGCATTGTGCACAGTGACTGTGCATTGTGCACATTGACTGTGCATTGTGCACAGTGACTGTGCATTGTGCACATTGACTGTGCATTGTGCACAGTGACTGTGCATTGTGCACAGTGACTGTGCATTGTGCACAGTGACTGTGCATTGTGACAGTGACTGTGCATTGTGCACAGTGACTGTGCATTGTGCACAGTGACTGTGCATTGTGCACAGTGACTGTGCATTGTGCACAGTGACTGTGCATTGTGCACAGTGACTGTGCATTGTGCACAGTGACTGTGCACAATGCACAGTCACTGTGCACAATGCCAGTCATGTGCACATGCACAGTCAATGTGCACAATGCACAGTCATGTGCACAGTCACTGTGCACAATGCATAGTCACTGTGCATTGTGCACAGTCACTGTGCATTGTGCACAGTCACTGTGCATTGTGCACAGTCACTGTGCATTGTGCACAGTCACTGTGCATTGTGCACAGTCACTGTGCATTGTGCACAGTCACTGTGCATTGTGCACAGTCACTGTGCATTGTGCACAGTCACTGTGCATTGTGCACAGTCACTGTGCATTGTGCACAGTCACTGTGCATTGTGCACAGTCACTGTGCATTGTGCACAGTCACTGTGCATTGTGCACAGTCACTGTGCATTGTGCACAGTCACTGTGCATTGTGCACAGTCACTGTGCATTGTGCACAGTCACTGTGCATTGTGCACAGTCACTGTGCATTGTGCACAGTGACTATGCAGAAAAAATCAGGTGGGGATAAGCTTCAAGTAATAATTTCAGTAAGACTGGAGTAGCTCGCATGTCAACTGCCAGCAGGGGACCTCATTTTTTTGTGGTGTGTTGAACAAAAACTTCTGCATCCATTTCTCCATGCAGAAAAGCAGTCTGTTGAAGACCCTTTAGGATAACAAATAAAAGAAAAGGAAAATCAAGATCAATTTATGAGTGATGTGATGGAGTGAACTCAACAAGTCAACTTTGTCACTCCTCCTGAAAGACGTATGTTGTGGTGCTCTATTCGTGTTACAATGCCAGAAGAAAGTGGCAGAGGTATTGTGATGTGATTGATGCATGCACAGGACAAGATATGAGAGGGGGAAGTAGTTTTTTATGGCTTGGAAGGACAACAATCTAGGACCAAAGGACTTAACACTAGCAGGGATGGAAGGGAGGACCAAGGTTATCTCAGGAGGAAGGGTGTTATCAGGATGGAAGAGGGTCTAGGATTCAGTATTTCAGCAAGAGGAGAAAGGAATTACAGTGACCCCACGATGTAAGCATAACAATGGTCAACAGATTTCTTATGCTTACATCGTGGTATTATTCTTATCAAATTGATGGTGGGGTTTTGTGACCAAAAACAGTCAACCAAAATGGCATGCTTACAGTGTGGATGCTTAAATTGAGGGGTCACTGTATATAGGAAGGAGGGAAGAAGGAGTGAAGCAGATGGAATGTTCTGGTATGGGCAGTGGGGCTTAGTTGCATAGCAACAGTGACATGATGCTGTGCTATGTGGTTTGGGTTGCATAGCAACAGTGACATCATGCTGTGCTATGTGGCTTGGGTTTCATAGCAACCATGACATCATGCTGTGCTGTGTGGCTTGGGTTGCATAGCAACCATGATATCATGCTGTGCTGTGTGGCTTGGGTTTCCTAGCAACCAGGACACAGGGCACAGAACATTGGCTTCCCCTTCAATATAAAAGGAGGGCCTCTGCCCACCAGATTTCTCTTTGCCCATCCATCCAAGAGTTTTGGCAACCAGATCCTTTGGTCCCAAACCGAGGAAAAAATGTTTTTTTCTTCGGTTTAGAACCAGATGACAGGCTGAGCTGTGTGGGGCTGGTTGATCTGAATTCAAAAAATAATAATTGACTGGGAATGACATACAGGTTGTGATTCAGTACATGAGCTGGAGGAGCTGATACGTGAGCTGGGCTAGCTGGTATATATGATCCAGGTGAGCTGGTGGATGAGCTGGGTGAGCTGCCACAGCTGGTATGTGAGCTGGGTGAACTGGGCTAGCTGGTACGTGAGCTCGGTGAGCTGGGTTAGCTGGTACATGAGCTGGGTGAGCTGGGCTAGCTGGTATGTGAGCTGGATACTCCCTTTGTTGATGAAAAAAACCTGTTAACCCCTAAACCTAACCCTTAAGCCCCCAAAGCAAATGTAACCCCTAAACCCTAACCCCTTACCCCCTCAACCTAGCCCCTAACCCCCTCAACCTAACCCCTAACCCCTAACCCCCTTAAACCCCCAAAGTCTGTACTCTTTGTGGGGGATTTGAACCCAGAACCTCTATATTGCAGTTTGCCTTCATATAGTTATGGTTTGCCCTTCTCGTGCAAACCACTACGCTATAGGGATCAATATGATGTGTTTGTCTTTGGTGAGCTGGGTTGAGAATCCAGCTCTGCCTGACCTCCGGTTCTAAACCAAAGAAAAAACATTTTTTCCTCGGTTTGGGACCGAAGAATTTGGGTGCCACAGGTGCAATCCAAAGAGTTGGGTCCCTACCTTAAGGTTAAATTGGAGTGATTAGTTATTAGTACTTTATCAGAATATTAGAGTAGTGATAGTAGTAGTAGTAGCATCATAAAACACCAATCCAACTATCATCAACAACAACAGTGCTGCATCGCTACGCTATTTGCCAAAAATAGTGTAGTGTAGCGGCTTTTTTTTCTGCCAGAGCTGTAGCATTAGCACTTTGTTCACAGTCCTAGCAACACTGGGTAGTTACTGTTACAGATACTGGTAACGTAGCAGTACCATAACACATTTTGGGCTGTTATCGTTACCGTAACTGGTAATGTGTGGTGCAGCAGAAATTATTTTTTCTGAGGCCGTTATGATATCTGCATGGGACCGGTGAATATTGAGTAGGATAAAAGGCCAAATTAAGGCTCAATATTGTGTTATCGTATCAATAATGTGTTACTTTGACCGTAACAGCCTTAAAAAAAGTGGCACGTTACGGTACACCCGTTACCAATAACGGTAACTGGGATAGCTAATATACGAAAATACTTCAAATATTGTATTGTATTGTAACTACCCAGTGTTGGTCCTAGGGACTGCTATGCTGCGCTACAGCCCTTTGTAGTGGGTTTTTACCGCTAACAAAGGCTGTGCCAACAATGTTTTAGGGGGGCCAGTGCATAGCAATTGCGCTTCACTTGAACCACTAGCAGCTACGTCAAAAGCAGTTATCTGTTAGCAATTATTGCTATGCTGCACTAAACTACCCGCTAAGGGTAGCGTAGTGTCCCACCGTTTACAACAACAACAAAAGTTTATCAGCTATCATCAATAATCATCAGTAATCATTTTTTTCCTTATCATCAGCTATTTTAATTATCATCTTATATCATCATCAATCATCATCCACAAGTATTATTAGTTTCTTTACCTTATTTCATATAATTAATCCCACTGGATTGCATTACCCACTACTATCTGAAGTCATCACCAGTCTGCTATGATATTGATTTTCATTGATCTAGGTCTGATAGAGACTACTATACTTAGTAACTCTATCTTGACATCAGCCATATCTCTTTAAATATTTATTTCAAGATTCCTTACACATTTGTATAGTACCATCAAGGGGCAGGTCTTTCAAACCACCTGTAAATCCTGATAGCCTTTCAATATATTATTGATTGATTTCACCCTTATAGGAACTTTTCACCAAATAAACATTTAGTGTCCCACAGGAGTCCCACAACGTAATTGGTTCGTGTGTGTTTTTTGGATGAATTAACAGATGGAAATTGTTCAACAAGTAATTAAGGAAATCAAGGAAGTTCTTGAGAGAGATAAGATGGTGGTTCCAGCGGATAATTAAACTCTAGAGCATGAACTCAATTAGGGTCGCGGGCTTGGAGCTCCTAGTGAAAGAATTCTAATACCACACAGTACATGGGTGTAAGCAGTTGACACATCAAGGATTATTCATTAAAACTCAATTCTGAAGCAGTTCAATGTAGTTGAGATGTTGAGGTTTCTAGCTTGAGATATCCTAGTGGCTTGCTAAGACCATCAGCAATCATTTCAACTGTTGAAACTTGCTGCATGATGAGTTGCCTCTTGGAGATAAGCTTGAGCACATATTGAAATCATACTTCAATGTGTTTTGTGTTTTCATTCAATTTGGCTTCTTTCCTAATCATGATAGGGCCAGAGTTATCATTCTTCATAACAAGAGCTGTGATCTGAATGTTCAGGTTCAGAATGAGATTTGAAGCCATCAAAGTTGTTTGGCGCAAAAATTTATAGAGACAAACTTGGCTTCAGAAGTTGATTGAGCAACTATGGGTATTTTGGGCTGCCCAACATATGGGATTGCCAAAAAGTGTAATAAAATAACCTGAGATGGACTTCTTGGTTATCAGTGAAGTTGCATAATCTAAATTGGCCCACCCACATAGAACTTCTTTGTTTGGAGTTGACAATTGATAAAAGTGAATTCCCAATGAGGGAGTACCCTTGAAGATATCAAAGTAAATGTTTAACTGCTCTCCAGTACACAACTGTTGGATTTCTTATGAATTGTGAGAGTGATTTAGTCGCAAGTGTGATATTGGCTTGCCTATGAAGAGCTAGATAGTTTGACATTCCTAGTGCCTTCTGATACATTTTTTGATGAAACAGTGGTGATTGACTGACCACTATTTGATGGAGGTTTGTTGCCACCAGCACTCTAACTGGATTAGATAGTGAAATCAGTCTGATTCACATTGACTGAACCATTCTCCTTCCAGGTCAAGGTGTTGAGTCAGAATTTCCTTTATCTTGATCTTGTAGTGTAACTGAATGTCCTCCAGGACCTTGAGAACCTCCAACTAGAAACTTCTCATCCACATGCTTGTACAACAACAGACCAATTTTTTTTTAGAACAAGGATTATTCATTAACCGTGATTTAGACTACCCTGTTTAGACAGACCCTAAGTCAAGAGGGCACCTCAAACAACCCCTGTGCTATCAGGCCCCTCTTTAAAATAAATATTTCTTTTTAACATGAAATGGCAGTCAATCCAACCTAGTATACTTTTTATCACCTTGTGTAGCTAAAATAAAAACATTCTTGGAACTACAGAGGCTGAAAATTGGGGGCCTGGCTGGGAATTGATTATTTAATTTGATAAACATGGTATTTTCTTATTTGTGCCCCATATCTTTTACGCAACTTGCAGGCTGGGATAGAATGGTTGAGTCAACAGTTGAAACAGTTGATCAGCAAAGGAGAATCGAGATCTTTGCTGTGTAGCAAAACTTCCGATGCAAATTACAGCTGTCGGAACCGGATATGCGGGGCTCGGATCTCGGGGAAGCCGGAGGCCCGGGTCGCAACCTTAAATCGAAAAAGAGGTCTGGATGCATAAATCAAAGCAAATTGAATTGGATAATGCAAAATGACATTTTTCTGTTTTTCTAGTCTGTCTGTGCCTTCCTGCCATCAAGAGTCTAGACCCTTTCATCACCACCATCACCCACGAGTCAGACCAACGTAACGTCAGATATGCCGAACATTGTGGACCCATTTTTCAAGTCAGTAGATCACACAAGTTCGAAGCGCAAACGACCCAGTCGAAAGAAATCGACAATCCAAAATAACAACTCGAAGAACAACCACCAAAACGATAAGAAAGATAAAAATAAAAGAAAAATGAAAAATGAACTTGATGAAGAAATAGGTGCAAATCTCTCCGGCGAAAGTGATGGCGACGATGGTCTTTCGGCAGATTTAAATGATAACGATGATGACGACTCTAGAGGATCAGAAGACGATCAAGAATTAGAACATGAAACTCCCGCACAAAAACGATTGCGATTGGCTCAAGTTTATCTCGAACGTCTTCAAAAAAGTAAAGAAAGTAAGTGTTTCGTGGAGCACTTCTTTCCTTTATACATGTACAATTTCTTAATTGGCCTTTAATCTCACATTATTATTAACAAATAATCAAAAAATTAACCATTCGAAATTTGATTTATATTCTAGCCGAAGAAGGTACCTTTGATGCCGCTGAGATCGATAGGGAGATAATATCTTCACGGCTTCAGCAAGATTATGTGGGTCCCACGGAAACCAGCCCTTTTCTTTCCATAAATGAATCCAAAATCTGACGGGGAAAAAAATGAATCGCAGTTTGAAACCACGGGAAAACTATACACATATCTGGGCGAAAGACTCAAGACGGCATTCGCAAATTCGACTTGTAAGCTGACGAATTGGAAGACGGGAAAGCAGCAGCACCGGTTGCCCGTGACATGCGCGAAGCTCAACAAGGACGGCTCGCGTCTGTATGTGGCTGATAAGCAAGGCAAGATTGTACAGTACGATTGTAGTCAGATATGGTCCTTTTCAACGCCCACCGGTAGCACGCAAACAGCCGCCCACACTGGATTCATTCGATGCTTGAGAATCATGCAAAACCATGTTCCACCTAAATCTTCAGATCTCGAGAAATTTCAGAAAAAGCAGGAGTCCAAAAAACTCAAAACCCTATCTTCTGCAACACCTGCCACTCA
Organism: Puccinia horiana; assembly: GCA_001624995.1. Taxonomy (NCBI): domain Eukaryota; kingdom Fungi; phylum Basidiomycota; class Pucciniomycetes; order Pucciniales; family Pucciniaceae; genus Puccinia; species Puccinia horiana. The sequence goes on along the minus strand of LWDY01000027.1, from coordinate 606,545 downwards.
ACTTGGTCATATCGGAGAAATTTTGACAATCGATATCACTGAAGACGAGACGATTTTAGCTAGTGGAGGCAAGGATAAGCTGATTGGAGTTTGGGATTTGACTGACAGTCAATCTTCCAAATGGAAAGCTGGCCTTCGAGGACACAAGGACATCATTTCAGTATGTCTTTTCCCTTTTGCGAGAAATGTTTCTCTTACTAGAAGTGAAAAACAATTGATAATGTGAACATGAGATTTGTGATCTGTTTAGTCACTTTCCTTTCAAGCCGGCACACCGACTCTCTACTCGGCCTCGTATGACAGAATGATTAAAGTTTTCAACCTCGAAAGCCTGACATATTCCGAAACTCTATTCGGTCACCAAGACCGAATTCACTCAGTCTCTGCTCTCCGAAACGAATTCGTTGTTTCTGCCGGTGGGCGAGATCGAACCTGTCGGTACTGGAAAATTGTGGATGAGAGTCAATTGGTCTTCAGAGGTGGCGGGAGCGGTAAGATGAGAGACTTAATCGATGGCGTTGGATTCGACCCGAATGAAGAGCCCGAGGATCCGAAATCCAAGAAGCCCCGTGGACCATCAACTCTGAGCTATGTAGAAGGCTCCATTGATTGTGTCTGTATGGTCGACGACAAACTGTTTCTGAGCGGCGGCGACAGTGGGTAAGTTAAAGACGACATCCTCTTACCCCAGCCTGAATGGATTGCGTCCTGATTGAATGAATACTTACTACTATCTTCGATTAGCTCGATTTGCTTGTGGACGACTAGCAAAAAGAAACCGCTCTTTACACAAGCTTTGGCGCATGGAGCCGAGACGGTAACAGTGACGGGAACGACGGAGGAAATCATCAATCAGCCACGATGGGTAACCGCTTTGTACTGTGTCCCATACAGTGATATGTTTTTCTCAGGCTCGTGGGATGGACTTGTGAAGATATGGAGACTGGTCAAAGGAGATAGAGGATCATCAGACATCAGGAAGTTCGAATCAGTCGCTCAAATTGATGTCGGCCTCACCTCACCTGGATTTGTGAATAGCTTACACGCTATCGTTCCTTCATCCGAACCAGATGAACCCCATCATCGTAACCCATCTTCTCCTCAAAAAATCCTTATCTGTACCGGTCTTGGTCAAGAACATCGTCTCGGACGATGGTCCAAAAATCCAAAAGCCAAAAACCTTTGTCTACTCACAATGATTGAATTTTAAATTTGCACATCATATACCATGTCTCTCATTCTTTTTTTCTGCCTTTCCTGGAAAGCCGTAATTGTAATAGACTCAAGTTTCAACTGGCTGGGTCGATCTGATATGTGAGAGACTCTTTTGACTTATATCAAAACTAATTCCCCAATCATAAATTTCCAAAGAAAAAGTTTTATCGGCTGGTCCTACCTCGCCACGTGCGAGCTGCCAGAGAGAGACTGGCTTGACCGTTCCCGATTGGGTGATTCGACAAGAAAATGATGGACGAGTTTACAATGAAGAATCCTTGATCAGCGAAATTTAATTCTTGATGTCGGCTTCAAGCTAAATAAAGAGTTAATAGTCATATGTCAGGTATTTATAATTGTAGATTCTCTTGCAATGGAGTCCCTGCAAGATACACAAGATCATGACTTTTTTACTTATCCATGAAGGGTGATCCCCTACATAAATCACTCTTCTAAAAAGAAAGCCCCTTTGCGAATATCATAAAGAGTTTTGTATGATCGTGAATCTTGCTGCTGCTAATTTAAATGGTCTTGATTTCATCAGACAATTTATTCATTAAAACATCCTTTTATTGAATAATTTGAAGCTTTCCTTACACATTCATCCTTCTTCAATAACCTGCACACACCTGTCTTTCCAAACTCAAGAATTTCATTCAACTTTTTTTTTTTTTTTCTCTTGGCTCAATTTTCTGACAATTATTTGTTGTCATTCAAAAGAAGTACCTCTCCTCGGGGAAAGTTTTGATGACCAAGACAAGACATGCAAAGACTGCAAGTGATGAGTTAGATTCAATTAGTGTGAATTTCATAACTGCATTTTTTTTTTTTTTTCGCTGAATATTATTGTAATGTTCAGCTATGACACTGATGGTTGTATATTAATAAACAAGGTTAAAAGTCAAGCAAGAAGTAAGCTGATATGGTTGAGGAAGATTGTATTGAAGTGTTGGAAGACTATTAGGAGAGGGTTTCAGGGGTGTGATAGACACTTTTTAAAGGTACAGGTCAGCAGGCCGGATCCTCCAAAGTTTTTTATAATAAGATTTCAAGATATTAAAAGGATACTAGGGGAGAAACGATACATACTCCATAAATAAATACTACTGAGAGTAAAACTTGATCAGAAATTTGTACATGTATTGTAATCCGACCGTGATGAGCATTAAAGAAAGGATTTTGTATTGAAAATATAAAAGACCTTGGTTGTTTGTATCTCAGTTTGATTGAAGTCAGCTTTAAAATGCATCTAAAGATCTCCAAAACTTTTTGACCGCAACCACAAAGTTACCAACCCGCAAGCGCGTCCACATCAAAAACCGTCAACGCGTCTCACCACTACTAACACCTTCTACTCCCCTCATCTTCCCTCTCCCTGGAGCAGCAATGCCCCCGACGAAGTTGTCATGGGTGAGGCACCTGGCGTGGCCCTTCCCCCCACAGGTCTCCACACCTTGCTGGAGATGATACTGAAGAATCCCGCCTATTGGGACGAAGCTGGTGCCGTCATAATTGACACGGGCCTCGTCGACGTCATTGTTCACCTCTCCGCTGAAACCGAGTGTCTTGTACGCAGATTAGAGAACATGGCCAATCGTGTAACTGACCTTGAACGCACTGTCGCAGCTGGGAACCTGCCCCAGCCTCAGAACAAGAGGTCCTTCGCCGCGGCCGTTTCATTACACCCAACCCCCCAGATGCCGTCGATGAAGCCGCCACCCAAGATTACCCTTGCCTCACTTAAACCGAAGCGGGTGATAATCCACTCCAACCCGGCAAATTTCACGCTAAAAGATATGCCCTGTGGCTGCCTGGTTCAGAAGGCCAATGAAGCGCTGCTCAGGCTGGACACCAAGGTAGATGGTGAGATGGTGGCTGTTTGAGGCGCAAGCGTGCTCCCATCCGGTGACGTATGGTTTTACATCAAGAATTGGAGCCACCAGAAGTGGCTGTCAGACAACAAGCACCTGTGGTCTAAGGAAGTCCACATAGATCTTGAAGCCTCCCCAAGAACTTACTCTGTCATGGTTCACGGAGTTCCCCGGTCCTTCGACATAGAAAAATTGACGAATTTGGCCACCCTGGCCTCTGAAAACTATTTCCAAGCAACAGATTTGACTTGCGTTCAAGTGAACTGTCACCCAAAAGGGCCGGTTCTCTTGTTTTGTCTTTCTCCAACAAGGATCTGGCACTCTGGATTGAAAAGTCTGGAGTCTTCTTGAACAGCCCGTTTCAAGCCGCGGCCCCCACAATGCTTCAAGTGCCTTTGGCAAATGGTGCTGGGAAACTGCCCGGTGTGCTAAATGTGCCGGAGCACACTCAACAAACGAATGTCCAGAAGGACCTGGAGGCGTGAAGTTGTGCATTTTGTGCAATGAGGGCCTCAAGAACAAAGTCGGTGGCATCACGGACATTGACCACACCCCCTTTAATCAACTTTTCCCATATAAGAAGGCTTGGCTCGAGAAACGTAGTGTGGTACCTCTATGACGGACACAACCATAGTAACCCTCGATCAACCTTCACCCACATCACCCATCACCGATTCAATTCTACCTGATTTAGCCTCATCGGCCCTTCCTGTTTCACTCAACCGCAACTCCCTCTCCATGCTTCAACTCAACTGTCATGTCTCAAAGTTGGTGACTCACAGTGTTCTCAATTCTGTGCTCTCTTTTGACTTTCTCATGCTCCAAGAACCTTGGATTAACCCTTTTGACCTCAACCCTCCTCAACACTTGGCCTGGCGTGCGTTCATAGCTTACAAACATGCGCCATCTTCATGGCATGACCGGCACAAAGCAGTCATCTACGTCAAGTTGTCAATCCTGTCTCAATCCATCAAGCTCCTTGAAGGCAGCTCACAGAACGTGGTGGCATTGGAGATCACCTATAAAACGGGGAGTCCCCTTCTCCTATTGAACCTTTACAATCCACCTCCCTCTTTCCCCTCAGTAGTGCTCCTGCAGAACTGGCTGACAAAATTCTACTACTGGCAGGTTCCGACGATATTGTTTATGGACTCGAACTTGCACCACAAGCACTGGAACCCGCCTGGCTGCAGGAAACGGGACAAGGAGGCTGACATGCTGCTGAGTCACCTTTCTCGTCTTGGTTTCTGTGTTGCCTCCCCGAGGCACATACCCACCTTTTTCTCTTCCAAAGGTAGAGGCATGACCATTGATCTTATCTGGGCTAATTTCTTAGGTTCCCGTTTGATTGGTCACACCGCGGTCTCGAATGATAATTATGGTTCTGACCATCAAGCGCTGCATCTTGAGCTGAAGGTTGAGAGGCCCGCCTGTGTACCGATGGCGCGAGTTGGACAAGGACCTTCTGGCTACTCACTTTGCTAAGTTCCCTTCACTTGACTTCAACACAGTAGTAGACCCTGACAATCAGGCTCAGCTTTTGACTTTGTCTGCCAAATCTGCCCAGGAAGCCCTAGGCCGAAGAGTTTGTGTCAACGTTGACAGGGCCAAGCCCTGGTGGTGCAAAGCCACCTTGGAGCCTGTCCTTTGCACGCGCAATAGAGCCCGCCAGTGCATGATATTAGCTAAGTCTCCGGAAGCTATTGACTGCTACAAGCAGTGGAACTCCTATTTCCTGACCCTAGTGCAATCTCTCAAACAGCGCAGCTGGTGAAAGATGCTCGAGGACCCTGAGGAAGGGGATTTGTACCAAGAATCAATTGGCTGGGGGAGATGTCCTTCCCCTCAAGAATGGGGAGGAAGTCCTGATCCATGACAATGACAAACAAGCTGAGCTCCTTTTCAAAGGCACATCGGTTACTAATGTGCCAATTGACCTTAGTGACGTTCATCTTGATCTACGTTACAGGTTCACAAGTTATCCACCCATCACTGTGGGTGAGGTGACCAGCGCAATCCAACGGATCTGACCCAGAAAGGCCCCGGGTATTGACGGAGTTGCAAATGAATTCATTAAGTTTTTTTCGCCGTGTCTCACCGAACCTTTGACGTCTCTGTATAACAATGTCCTATCTTGAAGCAGTTTTCCCAAACCTTGGAAGGTTGCGGTGACTGCCATCATCCGAAAACATGGAAAACCGGCCTACCGACCCATTGCGTTGCTCGGCTCGATGAGCAAGCTCTTCGAGCTCATTGTGGCCTGCCGACTCGCAGCACGGGCGGAGTCAACCGGTGTTTTGGCCTCTGGGCACTTTGGTGGTAGAAAGGGTTCCGGTACCGAAGACGCACTTTTTGCCCTCAAACATTGGGTGAAAGCCAAGTGGAAGGAGGGCAAAGTGGTGGCGAGTCTTTTCCTGGACGTCAAGTCTGCGTATCCCTCAGTTCACCCGGCAAGATTAATTCACTATCTGTCTCTGCTTAAGTGCCCGACTTATTTGGTACTGATCATAGCGGACTTTCTCAAGGACCGGTCTACGACGATCCGCCTGGGTGATTTCTCATCCAAACCCTTTGCTATCGACATTGGCCTGCCACAGGGATCACCGCTATCGGTGATATTGTACATTCTTTACAACAACTCTCTGCTGAATCACTGTTTCTCCACCCTCACAGATGTAGTATCCATTGGATATGTAGATGACGTAGTCCACCTCGTGGCCTCCTCATCAGCGCCCGTTGCCAAGGACATGCTTATCTGCGAGGATGAACGTTCATTGCGTTGGGGCCGCACCCACGGAGCGATCTTTGACCAAGCCAAGGCACAATTCCTTTGGTTGACGAAGGTGTGTCCCCCCGAGGGCGATCTGCCTTTCGGGACCCAGCAGCTCAGCTCAATGGCTTGGTGTGTGGCTTGAAAGAAAGCTCTTGTTCAATAAAAATTTCAAAGCACTTGAGGAGAAGGCGGACAAAACACTAACCCAGCTAAGGATCTTTGGCAATTCTAGGTGCGGGGCCGGTGAAGCTGACAGAGTCAAGATGATTCGATCTGTTTTGTTTCCCAGGATAATGTACGAGGCCGCTGTTTGGGCCACAGAGCCTAACAGGGGGAAGGTCAAGGCGCTCGCCGAGAGAGTCGACAGGCGTGCAGGTGTCTTCAAGTCCACATCGACCAGCTTCATCAAGGCCAGATCGAGCGCACCAAGTTTTTATGAAGGGGTTAAAAATACCTGTTTCTCTTTATTCTATTGCAAAATTATTACTTTCAAGACTGATAATCCCATTCGTTCCCTTATTCTCTCCAGCAGAGCGGACTCCCAACGTCGGTTTGCTGACTCGGCGCAGGCGGGTCTGGCCGCCGCACAAGTGGATGCAGCCCTGACTATGGAACCTGAATTCATCCGGCTATCTTTCGATTTCCAGAGTTCGGCGTCGAGGAAGCTGGAGCATCTCAACCTGGGT